>OMMV01187771.1:0-16903 GCA_900302635.1 Chatrabus melanurus | reverse complement strand
TTGGACTTTATTTGTTCGTTACACGTTCGTACCTGGAATGCACCAACTGTTAGTGAAATCACAGGCTGCATTTCATGACTTGTGGATTCATTTTATGTCCAGATAGAACGCCGTTTATACTCACCTCTCTGACAGCTCGCCAGTCTGCCTCTGAGATGTAAGTTATCACGCATTTATCTTATTACCATGCTTGTTTGTTATTATTATTATTTCATAAAATACAGTGTGGACATTTCTTGTAATTGTGGGGTTTTGGACGGACCCTGATGCCACAGGGGGGGCGGGCTGTACCATGTGCCACACAAATTGAGAATGGTTCAGGTCGGGTCCCAGATGTGATTGCGCCACAGCGATGCCTGTGGGAGTATGTCGGGAATCCCTGTGTCGCACGATTTTTTTAGAACATGCTCACACCTCAGGCGAGCCGTGTGCACCACCCTGCGCCGCCATGCTACGGGTGTGGGAATCCCCGTGGATGAGCCGGGGCATTCCGGGGACTCCCACGGGAATGCCGTTCGCATGGTGTTGCAGCCCAGTGTGATAGGGCCTTTAGCAAAGAAGAAAATTTCACTTCAGTTTATTTTGTAGGGAGAAGGCGGAGGTTAGATTGCTGCCAGCCAATCAGAACAATGTTGCTTTCTTTTCTTTTACAAAGCACTACAAATGTTGAGTTTTTGTTAAAGAAAACCACTCTTTGGTCCTCTTCCTTTCAAGACTGCACCACTGCAAATTAATTTCACGGTAATTCTGTGTGGCTAATATTACCAGTTCATAACTAAAAATAATTTAAATTAAAAAAATGTATCAATTGCTGCAGACCACAGAACATCTGCATACTCGTGCACCCACACATTTGGATTCATACACGTATGCATACATGGGATTTTATACTCCTTGTAACAGAATATTAAGACAATAATACATTTACTGGCATACGAATATTGCGAGCTTCTGATCCCAAAGTTGACTGTTCTTGCGTAATGACTGTTTGCCCTGAGGGAAACCCAGAGCTCTTATTGAAATAAGAACTGAAAGCAGACACGTTGTCCTTACTCTGACCTTCTCCGGTGTGTGATGTTGATAGGTGGGTCGGTGATGAGGGGGGCCGAATCAGACGTAAGCGGCGGTGGGGCTCGAACCTGAAGTCCAAAAAGACATTTCTTCTTCTTGATCTCCTTTCCAGAGACAAATCTGGGCAACAAGCAAGAAACCAATTGTACAGAAAGATCTGTGAGCCTGTTCTGGTGTTGCTTCTAAACATCATTATCACTTTTTGTTGTTGTTTTTAATTATTCCTCTTTGATTGTATTGAACAACAACATGTACTTATTATCCATCTTTAAATCTAAATTAAGGAACATTTCAAAAGTAGTGTCTGTGATTAAATATACATAATTCGAACAGGCTTTGCCTCCAGAAATTTGCAGATTTTGAGAATGCAAGGATTCTTTTTTTTTTTACATTTTCCACTAAAATTCATCTGAGGAGCAATTACATGCTGAGAGTCATGATTAAAGAGAGTTGTGATTAAATTGCATCAACTTTGTCCTTTGATGAAAGGACACTATAACAAACAAGACAAAATCAAAGACTTTTAAATTCTGTTTTGTCTAATTGGAAGTTACTACTTCTTTCAAAGTTACATATTCACCTCACTCATTTCAGCCTGGATGAAGCACAAAGATGTTTTCCTCTATCCAGAGAGGCCTACTCATCAATCCAGTCATGTGTGGTCGGTGTTTATTCTTCTCATCATATGCACTGACTTACCTGTCCTTGTGGGAGTTCAGAGCGTTGAGGAGATTTTGACAGCGGTCTTGCCTTGGTGTGTCAGAGAGCTGGAGGACAGACAGGAATGAAAAATCAAAGCTGTGTTTGCACACTGGACGGTCATCACACTCAAAACTATAATGCACACAGCAATTTAATTTTACAATCACCAGCAGCAGTAATGTTGACATCAAAAACCAACTGTGGCAGCTGTGACTGAAAATCTGCTGCCACATTACAGAAAGTCAAATGATACATTTAAAAAATGTCTTAAAAAATGTTTTTAAAATGTTTTAAAACTAGATTCAAATGGTAACCCAAAATCAAAGACAATGATTTGCAGTCAGGTCAGATCAGGCCTGGGAACATGGTGCTGTCACGGCACTGCTTTGAGTCCAGACTGCCACAGTCAGCTGATATGCGGGCATTACCCTGGTCCAGTACAGTCCCCAGCAATGAGGCACCTGGGTAATGAATCATGTTCGAGAAAATGCACAACATGTCTACATTGTCAGAGCTGACACTCCCTCAGGACATGTACACTCAACAAACATATAAATGCTGAAACTTTCATTTTTGCCCCCATTTTTCTTGAGTTGAAGTAAAAGATCTAAAACTTCTATGCACATAAAAGTTTTATTTTCCTCAAATTTTGTGAACAAATTTGTTAAAATCTGTTCGTGAGCACTTGACCTTTCCCAATGTAAACCATCCACCTGGCTGGTGTGACATATCAACAGCATGATTATTGCACAGTTGTGCCTTGGACAGGTCACAGTAAAAGCCCACTCTAAAATGTGCAGCTGATCTTGATAAAATGTCTTTTTTGGTTGAAGAAGCCAGATGTGGCAGTCCTGTGCTTGTGTGCTTACACGTGGTCTGCAGTTGTGAAACTGGTTGGAAACGATATTGGAGGTAGCTCATGGTAATGAAATGAGCAACAGCTCTGGTGCACATGCATGCCAATTGCACACTCCATCAAAATTTGTGACATTTGTGGCCATTGTGTTGTTTGATGAAAGTGCACATTTTAGAGTGGGCTTTTAATGTGACCAGTCCAAGCTACACCAGTGCAATAATCATGCTGTTTAATCAGCATCTTGATATGTCACACCTGCCAGGTGGATGGATTATCTTGACAAAGGAGAAGTGCTCACTAACATGGATTTTAATATATTTGTGATCAAAAATCAAGAGATATAAGCATTTTGTGTGCATAGAAGGAATCTTAGATCTTTTACATGATGCATGAAAAATGGGAACCAAAAAAAGTGCTGCATTTATATTTTTGTTGAGTGTGTTATGTTGAGTCACATTTTTTTGCCATTTGTTTGTAATCTCTGCATTATTCTAGCCGTGGCATTATTCTCCATGTCCTCTTGTTAATTCTTTCCTGTGTTACTTTGTCACTGGTGCTTTTACTTTGAGGTCCCTTCCACGTTCTCTCCATGTAGCATCACTTCCTGTTTCTGGCCTTCCGGGTTCACGTGCCTCCACACTTCTGCGTGTGATTGTTTGGTTGCCTTTATAAACCCTGTTAGAAAGTTCCCACATCGCCAGATTGTCTAGGTTCATTCCTGCTTTCTGGCATTTTGATACCCAGTGTTTTCTAGAGTTTTGCCTACAGACCCTCGCTGCCATTTCAAGTTTCCTGAGTTTTGATTGCCGTCTTGGAGTTGTTTGCCTAGTATGATATATCTCTGTGCACTAAACTACTGCTTGTGTTTTGGATAACCTGTTTCTTATTCCCTTGAAAGACTGTTGCCTGTTGGACTGATAACCCGTGTCCCTGACCTGAGCTTGTATCATAACCAAGCCTGTTGCCCGCTGTACAAATTGTGCTATAGTGTGACACTAAACCTGCTTTTGGTTTCCATCGTTATGGTTCTCTGCACTGGGGTTCTCTGTCTAGCCATTACAGAGTGTAATAGGCCTCAACTGGGTCTCCTTGAGTGAAGTCAAATGAGCGATTCAAGTTGTTCTCTTAGGTTACCAGTACAGTAAGAGTGGAAGCGCCAGGATTCTGAAGGACTTACAACTTTTACAACTCTTACAAAGGAATCAGCATCACCATACACCTCTATCTAGCAAGTCATGACTCTACAAACTCTTTTGACAGACACAGCTGATGGCTGAATCCAAGAAGTCACTGAAAACCGAGACTAACTAACGTATGCTGCAAAGAAGCCCTGCCGATATTCACACTTGCATTCAAGGAGCAGTCGCAGAGTTAGGATGCAGTCCACGGTTGACAGTGAAATATCCCAGAGCAGTGTAATTATTCCATCCCAGGCAATCACCCTTTCCTTTTCAGAGAGGAACAACAAGTCTGCTGGATGATACCCGACTCCAAAATTGATGCAAAGATTGCTTTCAACACCAGGGGAACAGCAACTGCACCCACCTTAAAAAGTTCTGCATGGACAACACAGATCCGTGCAGCTTTTCCTGCCTTCTGCACTTTCAGCAACCTTGCAGTCTCACTAAGGTTGAGTGGTTCAAAGCTTTTGGCCAATTGTTCAACAGATGGTATCAAACCCTTCAGATTCAGCACTGCAGTTAGTAGATTTGTGAAAAAATTATTCTTTTTGATATGTAGTGTTCATACTGTTACTGATCATTCAAATATATGCAGCTAAAAAAAACATGGAATATCTCTAATTTTTTAATCATAACAGTCTTACATAAAGTCTCAAATACAGTATTTCCAGAGTTTATCTTAGTAGTAGTAATCGTAGTAGTAGTAGTAGTAATCTTCAAATACACCTTACAGTCTTCAAATACAACACTGTAAAGTGTATCTAAAGATTACTACAACTACTAGTGCTGCTGTTACTACTACTGATAATAATAATAATTTTTTTGCGTTATGAATACAGTCAATGACTCCATAGAATATAAGCGTTTCGTGCCATGCTTTTGTTGTGGAATGCTTCACTTATGTCATCGCTCTATCTGTTGTCAGTCATTGTTTTGGCCACACACTCTAGCACTTTCCTGTCACCTGACCACTACACCTGCTGTAATTGGATATTAATTAGTCAGTGCCACATTGTTATTCCTGACTTCCTATTCAGTTCTGCTCTTGCTGACCTTTGCTAACCTTTGTGGTTTTGTGTAATATCATAACCCCAGTCAGAACAGTCAGCTCACTACTTCAGCATTTGTATCTTAGTTCTGAGAAATTCAGGAACAAAGCTAACTTTTACATCTGTGTCCTTGTACTGTTGACTGTGCCACTGTTTGGATGATTCCTGTCATTTTGGTTTGAGGGGGGTTATGATCCTATTTTCAAGGATGAAATTTGGCATGTGTCAAGCATGTCAACACATGCTAAATAAGATGGTCAAGAAGTCTGTCAGAGTTCACTTTAGAAAACACGTTGTTGACTTTATTATTCTAAAACCATTTTATCAGCAATTGCTTGTGATGCCATTTTCATATAATGTAACCCAAATGTCACTTTGGGCAACTGATATGAGCACCTTTAAAAAACAATGTTTACACATCATTAATGTAAACAAACCTTAAATAGCTTCTACAAATATGAATAATGTCGTTTCAGTGTTTGTCTGGTGTTTGAGTGTTCACAGGTTTCATAAGTCTGTTTTGTTCTAGAGTAGTGGAGTGAAAACTGTACTACCCCCACCTGCCAACAGAGGAAGAGTGGAGGATATGTGACTGCCCACCCATCTGTTTAATTTTTTGTTTGTCTGAAGACAAGATACCTATCTCATCAAGAGGTGGTCACATTTCCACAAAGTTATGTGGAGAGACAGCTTTTGGATCAATTCAGAGTTGATAACATTTTGGTTAATTTTTTCTTTCATTTCTTTCTTTAGCATCCTCACAAGCTGATTGAGATGAATATCAGAATTCTAACTGCCCACTGCTGATTGGCAGAGGCAATAATGCCAGTGGAGGTATACACTCTCTGAGTACTGTTCTACCCTACATTTCTATCATGTTAACTGCTTTAAAGGTGACATTTTCACATTTACAGAAGCCAGTGAAGGCTTATTTACATTAGTAATCTTTGCAAACAGCTTTAAAAATGGTCTATATGTGAGCTTAGGTCAAACTGTTATGTTAAAAAGAAAAAATGAATGTCCCTTTGCGGTAACCTCGTAGTTTAAAATTAAAATTTACTTTAATGGGTACTTAATAAGCTTCAAGTCTATGATGCAAAAATGACTGGCACTATTGCACTTTATTTCATCATGGTGCTTAAACAGGGAAATATCAATACCGCGCCTAGAAGCAACGAGTCCCAATTCTCATTGGTGAAGGACAGGATTTCATGGTCAAAATCAAAGTATTTCCTCTTGCAGCACAGGGAGAGATGGTAGAGCACCAGGTGGGCCAAATCCACCCTGCATTTAAAAATTCAGAAAGAGTAAGACAATCAAAACTCCTAAAATACAATAAGAAGTGGAGGAAAAAACTGAAGACCATATAGTTTGAATGTTTCTTATTTTAAACAGTGATATCTGTCTGTGCTGTGTGAAGCAGCAATAACACAATTAAGTTGTCCACTAAACGACACAATATAATAAAGAAGACTTTTTTTTTTTAAATATAAGTGAAGAAATAAAACTGGGTAATAAGTGTTTTTCACTGGCATCGCATTATTAAATAACTCATGCAACCAATTTAGGTCTTCCTTGACAAGTAAATTATAGGTGTCTTTTTTTTTTTTTTGCTGTAATTGCATGAGTTCACATCACCAGGTCATGGGCAGTCTTTGGATGGTCTCTGGTCCCTTTGTACACACTGAACACTGGAACTGATAAAACCTGAAATGTACACATGGAGAAATATTATCAACCAATTAAATCTTTTCTTGGAAAAAAAAGTTTTTTCTTAAAATGTACATGTTCTCCTTATTGGTTCTGCTGTTATTTTAGTTTTCAAATCAACTGTCAACTTGAAGTTTGTCCCTTTTATTTCTCATGTCTTTCACTCTCTCACTTGCACACTGTACATTTCTGTCAATTCTTTTTTATATAGGTAAGAACATTTGCAGTTCTTTATGACGTCCCATGTAGTTTGTGGATGCTTGCCTCTTTTTTGTATTTTATGGTTTAATACATGATAATAACCTGAATGTAAATAAGTGGACAGGTGTATCTGTTCCACTGTAATAACATTCTGTTCTGAGAGACCCTGAAACTGAGCTCATACCATAAAATCAGTGTGCGTGTCTGTTTTACTATAGGCATGTGTTGGTTGAAGGTCACTGGCAAAGATAAAGCCCAGACATCACATGTTTACTATTCCAACTGTGAACTCTTCCTCCATCACTTGCTCAGCAGATGTTGTACCAATCCTGCCTCGCTCTGCTTGACTGTCGATCTCAATCTAATGCCTCCTATTTTTCCCCATTTCAGACGGGTTCAACATTAACACGATGTCAGGATGAGTGTAAAATCCTGTTGGCTAACACAGATGGTTAATGACAATAATAAGCTAATGGATGGATACATTTTATTACATGCATTAGATGCAGCCAATCACTGTCCTGCAATCAGCAGCTGGCCTATCCACCCGCCATCACTGCCGCCAGAGTTACAGAGGTGATACATCTGCTTATCTCTCTCTCTCTCTCTCTCTCTCTCTCCTTTGCACTGTGAGGAGCTGCTGTCCTTGTACCATGAGTCAGACTATTAAGAACATGTCTCTGACAAGTGGAACTGTAATGTAGTTTCGTCTGATTAATTTAATCATGACGGCTGCAATCAGAGCAAACACAAGACAGTTAACACAAACTGATTTCTACTCTGTCTAAATGCACTTAAAGCAACAGGATTGGGAAATAATGGGATGATAGAACAGTCCTATATAACTACAACACAGAAAAGTAGGTAAGGTCCTTGTCATAAGTTAATAGTTAATTAGTAAGGCCCTTATAAGTCCTTATAACATACTTATTAATAAATGAATGTGTTAACAAGACTACATAAATGTTAACAATTGCATCATAAATAAGTTTGTTGTTACATAATTAGACATTCATAACAACCTACAAGAAACATGAACAGTTGCTTAAGAACATTACTAAAAACTTAAGTTTCTTATCATTGTTTATAATATAATTATAAACACATGTATTGAGTTTGTCGATGCATTGTTCACAGTAATCCAGGTAAGAGATATCTAAAAGTTCAGTCTACAGCAACTAGACTTCATGTTGCTGTTCAAGCCATTTTGACAGTCATCCAAGCAGCTTCTTCAGTTTTACAAAACATAATTTTAGATATTTGAGTTTAACTCAATTACCTATTAAGTCCTTGTTTGACCTTTACTATGCCTTTCTGTTGTTTTATTGAGATTGATACATAATTAATTATGCATTTATTAGCAGTTAATTATGCATTTTGCGGCAACAAGATCTAAAACAGAAGTAATGCCTTATAATCTGTGTTTATGGTGTTATTACTAACATTACTAACACTTGTGTAGTCTTATTAACACTTAATAATGTTAATAAGCATTGTATACGGACTAAAAAAAATATGGGTTACACATTTTTCTCAAGTGGTTTCAAGTGAGCTATGAGTCTGAGAAGAAGAATCTGACTGTATTGTAGGCTGTAAAAGAAGCATCTTCACACTGGAGCTCTGTAGGCAGACTGTCTTGGAGATTGTAAGTTCATAACCTGATAAGTTATTCATTTAACCTTCGTTAAGTGGAGCTTGTGACAGTGGGAAAACCCCTTATTTAGACTGCTGTTAAAAGCTGTACTAAACTCCACTCGGAATTTATTAGTTTGAGATATGAAATAAATGTTTTAGTATTGCCATGTTTTCTGGCAAAAATATAGGTTTTCTGAAAGCCTGCTTGCTGTACAATCAGCTAGATTTGACATGCAAAATTACCGATTAAGTGGAGTTATTAGCGATCCAATTTATGCAGCTCTCAACCACCTCATTGGGAAAGAAATTTTTGAAAAATAATCCAGTGCAATTTTGCTTTCATTTTCTTTCGTAAGGTTATCCTAGATTGCTGAGTTGGCATTATATATATATATATATATATATATATATATATTTCTTTCCTCTTGTCTTTATATGTATTTTCCACTGAGATATTCCAAAAATCATGAATCTGTAATTACTTTACTTGTTACTTAGGAGTGACATTTGAATTAGGTGATAACATGACACGATACAAAGTGTCAAAACTATTCATGTATCTGTGTTATATCAATTAGACAAAGTCACATGACAAAATGATTATCCTAAGTGCACTTTGTATTTCACAGTAATACTCTGTAACATACCTGTCACCATACAGTAAAGGCTTAGTAAGACACTGCGTGCAGGCCTCATGAAACCACTGACCACAGCTTCCACACTGTAACATCTTCAAGTTCCACCTGCAGTCCAAGCACAAAACAGAAATGACTTTTCTTCACAAAAATGATTGGCTGTGCCTATTCATGCATTTTAGAGTAGAGAAGTCTAAAGACTGCAGCTCACTGTTCACATTTCTAAAGGTGAAAAGTGTCTGGGTACAAAGTCCCACTGGGTCTTATAGCTTCAAAAAACACAGCAGTGTGGGGTTTGTTTTCATCTAATTTAGGTGCCAGATGGATGTTTGTCACATAAATTAATGACTACAAATTTAGAAAAGTAAAACACACACACAGCTGTCAGAACTTACACTCATCATGGACACTCATGTCAATATTGGGCTTTCAATGATTCTTTGAACCGTTCTTTTTTTACTGTTCTTTTTCTGGGGCAGAAAGATTATACAACAGCTAATGGCATAATTTATTTTTGGATTTTCTGAAATCAACACCGGTTCAAAATTATACATACGGGGTCAGAAACATACTTGGTGGAACCTATAGTGTAAGTATCAAGTGTCCACCATGCACTGCTGGAGTTATGGTCACAAGCGTGTACACAGATACATACGTACACACAGAACATTATGCCCCACATAGTATGAACACAGTGGTTGGACAAAAAAATAATAATTTGGTATACGTACATTTTGGATTGACACCCCACTTGACAATATCAGAATTTATGCAGCAAACATCAGTCAATATTAATCTGAGCAAGTCAAGGCCAACTTGAAAACTTCTGGATACAACTGTTTTGCCACGTGTCTGATACATTGTGTGCAATTTTTAAATAATCCATGAGATGACAGTAGCAGCCATGGCATCACGCTTTGAGAAAATATACCGTATGTGGTAGTTGTAAGACCAAAATGAATGTTTGTATCCCACATAAACATCCTCTGTACTGTCACTTACTCTCCAGGTCCAGCACAGTAGCAGTAACACTGTTGCTGATTGGTCAGATGCTGCGGGTCCCAGTCTAAAGAGGACAGCTGGTACGGCAGCCGAAGCTTCATTAACTGCATGAGCCGGGCGAAGCGCCCTCTTTTGAGGGCCCCGCCTCTCTGAAAGATAATTTTGGACAGAGCTGATTGGTCAGTGACCCCTCCAATTACTGTTACATGAGATCAGAGAGGAAGACAAATCACGTTGAGCAGGGGAGCGGGTGATGGAATGCAATTCATCTCATTTTAGCTCAGCTGCGAGATAGTGTCAAAGACAGCGGTAGTCTGGACAATGAGATATGGACAGTGAGCGATTGACAATTAACCGTGTGCTTTCTCCTCTCATACCTACAGAAATGGAGCACATGTGATTGATTGACTTTAAATCTTCTCAACTCCAGCGTAGGTTTTCAGCAACACAACTATTGATTGGATGTGATTTCCTTGACACATTGTAGAACATCAAATATTGACATCAATACTGAGGGAATGAGAGTGTTTGTCAAATAAACACATTCCACATTAAATGCAGGAGCAGAAAACCCTGATCTATTTGCCTGGATCTCTCATGGAATATTTTTACCCCAGACAATGAGACAAAGAGATTAGTAGCCTGACCTTGGTTGCCACTGCAAAGACACACTGCCGACATATCCACGAATCGCTGTCAGCTTCCGGTTCGATGGTTGGCGTGTGGCACTCTAGATGATAACCTGTAATGGGAGGAGGAGACAGACCGTTTAATTCGTGTTTACGAGCCAGACAGCCAGAGTGACAATAATAATGGCAGAGCCGCTCCGTGTTCAGTAGTTTGGTTTCGTTTCAGCAGCATGCAGAACATTTCAATGTACTATTTGCATTTAAGAGCAGAGAGAATGTTTGTCTGCTTCTTCCTCAAAACCAACTGTCAGCAACCTCGTTTGTCTGACAGAGCAGTGAAGACATGCCAGTATAAACTACTGCCATTTCTCGCTCGCACATCCTGGTGCAAAGTCTTTTTGAAACTTTGACTCAAATATTGTGTCATCATTATACAGCAAATCAAGTCAAGTCTGGGAGCATGCGCTGGTGCTGCAAGCTGGTGCATCCATCACACCACCGCCTTGGTTCTTGGATAGCAACCACCCAGGGAGATAACCAATACATCGCCGTTTCTCAAAAGTAAATATCTATCTGCCACAACCAGGTGAAACGTGGGTGTGTCCTTGGTCTTGTCCAGCCGCCAAGGTCCTCAACACTCAGGCAACTACGTGCTGGATCATGCCCAGAGAAACGTGCCACATGGCTAAAATGTTGTAGCTGACACTCCCTCATAATGCAAGTGATACTCCTCATCTGCGTCTCCCTCAGTAACCACTGGTTTGACACAAAGTCATTCCAGTGGTACCCAAGGATTCTCCAAAGAGACCAATACCAAATACATCCAGTCATCGCCTTAAGTCACTGGTTAGCATCCAAGTCCAGGACCCAAAAGACTTGGACTTTCTTTCTCCTGCAAAGATTTCGGGCTCACCAAACACCTCTGTCCAGCGACCTCATGACTTCATAAGCTCTTCCCAGGCATCTCCTGATCTCAAAGGCAGAGGACCCAGAGATATAGCTGTCATTGCTGAGATAAGTAAATGTCTCTACAAGTTCAACACTTTCACCACATACAGATACACTTCTGATGGCCAAATCCAGGAAGTTGGTGAAAGCCTGGCTCTTCATCTTGATCAAGGACAATTGCAAACCCGGACACTCCGATTCCTCACTCAGGTTCAATCAGTGCATGGATGCTCTGATTGCACAGTGCTACAATCAGAGCATCCATGGATTCCGAAAGATCACAGCATCGTTCATGAAGTCAAGGTCAGTAAACCTTTCCTCGCCAACAAAGACACCTAAGCCATGAGTCTCCACAACCCTACCCAACACCCAGTCCATGCAAGCACTGAACATTCTAGAAGCCAGAACACATCCCTGATGAATGCCAACATTCACCCTGAAAAAAAAAATCAGTTTAATCCTGCAGCCAGTCTCACATTTCTATTACCGTGGATGTAGAAATTATGCTGCTTTAAGCTAAATTTATGGGTGAAAGATATTGTATTAATTATCTTGGATACATGTGACAGATGTCCACATATAGACTCCTGCTTGCTCTGTGAGTCATGCCCAGTGAGCCCATCTACACTTTGTGTGAGATGCTCACACTTTCTGTGAGAGAAAGGAGGATGCCCTGGAAGGGAGAGAGGGTGTGGCAAGTAGCAGCTGTTTTCCATTTAAAGGAACAGGCACAGAAACAGAGCTTTTCTTCAAGACCAGAAAACTATCTCACTGTATATAGAGCAGAGGTCATCAACTCTGCTTCTGGAGATCACCGATCCTGCATGTTTCCCAACTCTCACTGCTCCACCCACTTCTAATTAACTAAGTCAGGTGTGCTCAGTGAATCGAGCTTGGAAACACCAGACTTGACTAATCAGCTGTGCTTGAAACAGGTACACATGGAAAACATGCAGGGCAGGTCGAGAATTCCCAAACTGGCACAGTCATTTTGAGCAGGCAGCCCTAACACAGGAAAGTTGTGGACTGGAGAGAGTGAAACACTTTCATAGTACACATTTGGGGTGCATGATGTGAATAAAAATTTTGATATTTGAAAAACTGATCATAACTGACACAAAAATCAGAGATAAGGTGAACAACATCAAAGTGTCTAACTGTAAATAATACATTCTTCAGTCAGATCTTGTATGCAGATTTTGTATACTCTTCAGGCCTTATCTTGACTATCTACAGTGCATGGTCTATGACACATGGCAGAAGTGGACTGAGGGCACGTCCAACTACTTTCTCCTATTTAAGCGGTGCAAAAATAGAGAGAAAACTGAGCAGTCACCTAAATAATAACAATAACACCAATAATAATAATAATAATAATAATAATTTTATTTATACAGCACTTTTAAAATACCAAGTTGTAATTCAGTGCTTTAACATATACAATTACACATAATTAAAAACAATATAAATTAGACAAAGTATAAAACAATAAAACCCATTGAAACAATAAAATATAAATGTAAGTTCATAATACAAAATACAGCACACGATATAAACAACGCCAGTCAAATACAAACAAAACAAAGATGTCCTACTCATAACTTATATGTTGAAATCTGTTCAGTCTGGATTTAAAAGACTCAACAGAATCAGACTGTCTTATCCCAACTGGCAAGACTATTCCATAAAAACGGTGCACAGTAAGAAAAAGCCCTGTGGCCCACAGTCTTCTTCTTTGCCTTTGGCACACACAGCAATCCTGCACTCTGAGAGCACAGAGCATGAGCCAGCACATAAGGTTTTACTACAACTTCAAATCAGAAAAAGTTGGGACGACATAAAAAAATGCAAATAAAAGAAAAAAACAGTGATTCTTACATTTACTTTGGCTTCTATTTCATTGCAGAGAGGATGAACCCAAGATATTTCATGTTTTGTGTGGTCAACTTCATTTCATTTGTTAATATACATCCATTCCTGCATTTAAGGCCTGCAATACATTCGAAAAAAGTTGGGACGGGGCAATTTATTCAAAATATATGGATTAAATTATCACTTTGACAGCCAGTTTTCTGTAGATAAGTCAGGGGATGGATACATGAACATTCCCAAGTCACTGAATATGTCTTGAACTTCATTTACATAAATCATTAAGAAATACAAACAGTATGGTGTGGTAAATCTGTGTCAAGTAGGCAGTTTTCAAAAACTGAGTGACCATGCTGGAAGAAGATTAGTGAGGGAAGCCACTAAGACACCCAGACAACTCTGAAGGAGTTATAGGCTTCTGTGGTTGTGGTTGGACGAAATGTGCACAGTGCAACTTTTGTTTGTTGCATCACCAGTTATACAGCTTCATGATGAAGTGATATAGAGGAGGATTTTCTTAAAAAGAACATGTGAAATTTCACCTGCAGTTTCCCAGAAGGTACATAGGAAACCCAAGACTAGGGTTGATCTGTTTTCCTGTTTTGCAATTCTTCTCTACTCCACTCCAAAATGAAGCTGTGAGTGGGGATGCAACAGGCAAATGTTGTACCATTCCCAGTTTCTCCACTCACATCCACAGAAGCCTATATTTTTTTCAGAGCTGTCTGCGTGTCTTGGTGGCTTCCCTCACTAGTCTCCTTCCAGCATGGTCACTTAATTTTTGAGAACTGCCTACTTGACACACAGTACCATACTGTTTATATTTCTTAATGACTGATGTACATGAAGTCTGACATATTCAGTGTCTGGAAAAGTGATTATTTAATCCTTATATTTAGAATAAATTGCCCCCATCCCAACTTTTTTTGGAATGTGTTGCAGGAATGGATGTAATGAAATGAAGTTAACCACACAAAACATGAAATAGCTTGGGTTCATACTGTCTGCAATGAAATAAAAGTCAAAGTAAATGTAAAGATCACTGCATTTTTGTGTGTTTATTTGTTTTGTGTGTGTGTTTTTAATTTGCATTTTCCATATCATCCCTACTTTTTCTGATTTGGGATTGTAGAGCTACTAAGTAGGGTGCTCGTCCATTTAAAATTTTATAACTTAACATTAAAACCTTAAAATCGGATCTCAAATGAACAGGGAGCAAATGAAGTGAGGCCAAAACTGAGGTAATATGATCAAACTTCCTGATCCTGGTTAGAACTCTAGCAGCAGCATTCTAAACCAATTGAAGACCCATGATATTCGTGTGTGGCAAACCAGAAAACAAAACACTGCAGTCATCAATTCTAGATGAAAGAAAAGCATGTACCAATGTCTCTGCATCAGCAATGGACAACATAGGACAAATTTTTGCTATACTATGCAAATAAAAGAAAGCATTCGTTGTAGTCTCTCTTATACAGTATGTGGACCAAAAGACAGTGTTGGATCAAAGATCACACCAAGATTTTTGACTTTTTCAGTGTGATGATTAACACGTTTATCCATTGATAATGTTAACTGATCATACACACATGTCTGTGTCTCGCTGGACCAATCACCATCATCTCAGTCTTCTCAGCATACAGAAGTAGGAAATTACATGACATTCACTTCTTAACTGAAACCAAACACTCCTCCAAGATCTTTATATGAGGGATGTTTTTAGCTTTTACGGGCATGTAAAATTGAGTGCCATTAACATAACAGTGAAAATCAAATCTATAGCTTCAAAATATATGTCTAAGAGGTGTAATATAAAGTAAAAACAACAAAACACCAAAAACAGAACCCTGAGGTACCCCATATTTCACCATAGAGGATTTGGAAGTGGTATTGTTGTGCAAAGCACACTGTGATCAAGTGTTGATTTAGGAATTGACATAGTCTTAATGTGGGTCAAATGTCTTAATCCAGGTTTAAAAAGGTTTCTGAGCCTGCGTGAGCATAATAATCATTTGTGTGGTCTATTATTGATGACAAATTGAATAGTAGAGAGTCTTCCTTCATTTGCACTAAAATGGTTTGAACTGTAGGGGGTCGGTGGTACAACCAGGTGGTGAGGAGGTCATTGGAGATGAAGGAAAACAATCAGTGACTGGTGTGCAGTCTAGGGCTGTTGTGGAGCGTGGAGTGGACAGTCGGTGGTGTGGGACCATAATCATGATCATAATCAAGGGGAAATAATCATGGACATGTTGTGGGCATAACACAAACTCAACCAAATGTCACCTCTCATTCCCTTTAATAAACAAGTGCACCAAGTACTGGTGCACTGTTATTGTGAGAGTGAGCACAGAAGGTTTTCTTGCGAGGACACAAATTAGCACACACAAAGCATATGTGCATGCAGCAGGCAAACGAGCCTGAAATTAGCTGAAATTTCACGTCTTTTTTTGAAGAAAATCCTTCTCTGTTCCACTCCACCATTGAGATGTATAACGGAAGACACAACAGACAAAAGTTCCACAACACACAGTTTCTCCACTCACAGACAGAGAAGCCTATAACTCCTTCAGATGTGTCTGGGTGCCTTGGTGGCTTCCCTCACTGGCCTCCTTCTTGCAAGATCACTCAGTTTTTAAGAACCTCCTACTCCAGATAGATTTATCATACAGTTCCATACTGTTTGTTTTATTTGATTTGTATTGACAATAATCCTTATATTTATTTTGTCCAATTGTTCATGGTCTCTGAAAATGGAATACTTTGTATAAAAACGGTTATAATTCCTAATCGGTAAATGCGATATTTTTGCTAACCCCCTTGAATTAAAACTTAAAGTCTACACTACAAGCACATCTTCATTGTTTAATTTTCTACTCCACTGTGGTGATGTACAGAGTCAAAAAAATTTTTTAAAAAGTGTAACTGTCCAAATTTTTATGGACCTACTTGTGAGGTCAAATTCTGACTGTAAGTCTTTGAGGAACACATGTATATTCCTTAGTGTAGTTGGAAGGAGGGGTTCCCATGCATCCACAGGATATACTCAGCATTTTTACATATTTGGAATCCTTAGAGGGAGTAGAATACGAATACCAATGTTCCCAAGACAAAAAAAAGTTCCACGACACTGTTAACGGGTGATTTCTGTCAGGCAATCAGTTAAATAGTGGGGCAGATAATAGAAAAACCATGCAAAATGTGATACAAGCATGAAATTTGGTATGAATGAAAAAGGTATAGTTTGGACTATCTGTGACTGAATGTTATGGAGTTATGGGCAAAAACAGCAAAAAATGGTGACAAAGGTCAGTTTCAGTTTGTACAGGGGTCAAAAGTTAAAGTTGCTCCAATTTTTGTAAAAAGTAATGTAAATTACTGGTTGAGCTACTAGAGTTTTAAAAAGGAATAGTTT
>OMMV01187744.1:0-13071 GCA_900302635.1 Chatrabus melanurus | reverse complement strand
ATCATAGCTACATTTTTCATCTCTATATTTGATTTGAACTTAAAATGTAATGAAATTTTATTTAAGGATTTTTGAAAAAAAAATAGACAGTTTTCATGTCCATATAATTTACTTTAAATGGCCTTTAACTGATCCTTACAATGTAGGAAATAATCTGATCATGGTGTCATTAGGCTGTAAGACTAAGATATATATGGTTATGTGTCTGAGCAGAATCGCACTACTTTATCTCTGCATACTAATTAGCCTGCAGACTAATTAGCCTCCCTGAGTCGACTCAATCACAGGGTCACAAACCATTTCCTACAGAAGGAACGGAAGGCAGAATTTATGTATAAATAAAATGACAAATTTTATGATGTAGGCGTAAAATGAGCTTCCCCTGTTTGAAAGACCAGCAGCCGCCACTGCTGTGCAGCTAACCTAAAAGCTAGCTTTTGGGTTAGCCGTGCTGTGCTATGTACTACTGTGTTTCAATTTCTATACTTTTTTCATTTTTTATTGTTGTTGTAAAGCACTTTGTGATTTTATCTTGAAAGGTGCTATACAAATAAATTTGACTAATTTTACTTACTTTGATAGCCGCTAATCTGCTAACTGAAAAGTTTACCGATAACGCTAAAGCGCTAAAACATTTACCTGAAGCTACTGCTAACTTTTATTATATGAATTTAGCTTTGGCTTGGTTTTTTGGCTCTAAAACCCTGAAAAACAGACCTAAAGAGCTGAAATTTTAATATGTTGAAGCATAAACATGGATGTTCCCAAAAAGGTTTAGCGTGCCAAGATCGGATGATGATCAAGATGCACATAAATAATTAAATGAACAAATGAAATTAAACAGTCGTGGCTATCCCTCGGGATTCGAGGATGATGGCCCCCTAATCTTTGGTGGTATAGTGGACCCTGAGATGGCTGAAGAGTCCCAGTTCCGATTCGATTTGGAGACATGTGCGTGAATTCGTTTAACGTGGGGATGTGCTGCAGCCTTCTTCCACTTTCACAGCCGCTGGGTGTCCCGACGGATTCCACCTCTTCTGCCTGATCCACCATTGGGGACTTAATTCACCAGAGCCCCTTTTGGCGTCGTGTTTTCAGGGTTCCTATTGAGCCTTCACAGCTACCGTAGCGGCCCTGGATCCGAGGGCCCCACCGTACTTTGCCCCAATAGGCAGTCCCTTACTTGAGCCGTTGCCCAGGTGCCACGACGGGGACGCGGGGTTGGAGCTTCTAGCACCCAATTAAACAGTAGTTTCCATTTAACATACAGTTTGTTGACAGTTCAGAAAATATTAAACAAATAAGAAATATTTAGAAATAAAAATACACATGGAAAATAATTTTAATAATCTAATTAATGCGTTTATTTTGGCTTGACCTCCTGCTCCTCCGTCTGCTCATGGTGATGCTTGTTGCCTTCACGCGATGTGCCGATTTCACTTATTGGATTAGTGTATAAACTCCAACAGGAACAAACATCTATGATTTTAGGGTTTTCAAACTTTTTTGAACATTAAACTTTATTCCAAAAAAATGTGAGCTAACTTAAAGTTCGCAGAACAAAATTTGGTGATCGGCTAATGGTTTTCAAAATCAGCTGAAACGCTAATCCGCTAATGAAAAAGTTAGCTTTGCTAATTAGCTCTTTGCTGATTGGCTGAACTGAGCCCACTGCGGACCTGCAGCATGAAATGTAAAGAACGTATTCACAGAGCAAGAGGAAGAAAGAAAGAAAGATGTGAACTGTTAACAGCACACCCTCACTGCGATATTCTTCATTTATTCACTGTGAATGTAGGGATGCATTATTAATACATTTCTAGGGAGCAGTTTAGAAGCCAAACATCTTTATTCAGTATGTGAGCCAAGCACCAGGAACCACCAGGGGTCTCCCCTCCTCCTCACCCTCAGCTGGACTCTGTTGTCGCTAAAACCCAAACATTGGCCAACGAAGTCCTGTGGCTGGTTTTAGCAATTCACATCACTTCTGACATGGGTGCACAAATGATGCACACTAATTCAAAGTCACCAGGAATGAAGACACAAACGCTGTTTCGTCTCTGGACCTCGTCCATCTTGTCAAAGCTACTTCCAGCTCCAGCGTGACGCCTGCATCATTAAATTTGACCTTTTTCAGCGCGCTGGTGCTGATGCTGGCGGTGTGGCCACGGATGGGACTTTGTAGTGGGCTAGAAAGAGAATGTCTGATGAATAGGGAGGGTTCAATAGTACTTTTCCAAACAAACTCTGGAGGAAAACAGGCAACAGAGAGATATGAACCCCTCGCACTGGTGGCATTCAGCCAACATAAACGCATTATGCTGGTTGGGAAGTATCAGAAAATTTTTTTTAAACCAACAATTAATTCCAGTAGGCCACTTATGGGGTCTGTTTTAGTTGCAGTGCAATTAATATAACTATTTTGTGCATTGTTGATTATAAGACTTGATAGTAATTTTTTTTTTTTTTTTTTTAACAACTTGATCAAACTTGCATCCGTTTAGAAGCAACAGGTAGGCTTTCCAGTCCACAGTGGGATGATTGCAGCAAAGGCTGAGGCCACTGGGAGGACAATCAGTTCTGTCAAATCTCAGGCCATGGCACTCTGAACATGATACCCAAAATAGGGATTTGGCCGGTCCAGCTCAGGACTGAGTTGCTACCCCGAGTCAGTTAGTTCAAATATCTTTTTCGTGAGTGTGGGGAAAATGGACCGTGATATTGACAGGCACATTGGGGCGATGCCAGCAGTAATATGGAAGTTGTTTCAGATTGAGGACGATATTAGCGTGGGTCGCAAAGATGGTGAAGAGAGTGGATATGCAATGAATGGGAATAACATTGAGCCAATTCACAAAGCAGTGGCTCATCCACTTTTATTTCCGATATCAAGAATGATTCTCTAGCATGTCATTACCAGCCAATAGGTGATGCATCATATTGTGAAACTGGTCACTTTTCCATGATAATTTGTATGTTGTAATCCTCACACAGTCATGAACTTTGGGTAGTGATGAACATAGTAAGGTCTGTGCGGCTGAAATGGGTTTCCTTCAGAGGGTGTATGGATTCATCCCTGGAGACAGAGTGAGCAACTCCGACATCTGGAAGGAGCTCAGAGTAGAACGGCAGCAGCTGTCTTGGTTTGGGCATCTGCTTAAGATGCCACATGGACATGTCCAACTGCGAGAAACCCCAGGATAGACTCAGAAAACGCCGGAGGGATTATATATATATATATATATGTATCCCTTTAGGCCTACAAAAGCTTTGGGATCTCCCAGGAGAAACTGGAGGATGTGGTTTTACAGAGGGACATCTGGGCTGTCTTACTTGGCCTGTTGCCACTGTGGCCCCATCTACCAGGTTGCAAATGTGTGATTATCTTTCCGTGAAGGTTAGGGGTTAGAGATGCATGTTTGCGAGTTGAACTGCAGTCACTTTAAAGCTAAGATGATAACTGCAGTGTTGTGGTTTGAGTGTCTGACTTGGATCTTAATGAGACAAAGAAGCGATGAAGTGGTGATTGAGCGCTGCAGGTAGCTGCTGTTGACAGAGAAGAAGAAAATGAAACTCCTGTATCATATGTGATATGAATGAAAACAGCCTGACCACACCCACAAACACACAGAAACAGACTGACAGACAAGGTGGAAATTAAACTGGAATTCAACTACAATAAAACCAGCGTGAGTACGAAATAACACAAACCAAGAATAAACACATAGACACTCATGACAGCTGAGGAACCCACACAAAGACATAGACAAAACCAGTGCACAGTAACCAAAGCGGAACTTAAAAATGGCTAAAGTATAAAACTAAAGAACAGTGATCAAAAATCCACAACAATTACAAACAGGACATAAGACAGGGACAAGGGACGGATTGTGACAATATGGTGCACCACTTGTAGCTATATAAAAGACAAAGTGGGCTCTTAGATATTAAATATGTTCAGTTTTAAACAAAGATCACCAATGTAGGATTATTGATTTATTCCACCTTAGTGTAATTTGCTGTTAATAACATATTCAAAACATTCTGCATGCAAACTAGAAAAAAGATCTCAAAATGTCCTCCGGACATCCAGAAGTATATCCAAAAGCTGTGAAAAACGCTTTTATTCTTCTTAATCGGTGGAATTCTCTGCCATCTCACTTCCTCCTCCTCCTCACTGTTGGAGGTCCAGCATATTTTATTTCTGACTTTGTTGTGATCACGTTGGTCTATATGTAACTATGTACAAATGTTAGCAAGATAGCTTTTCATTCTTTTGGTTGCTCCCATTTTGCTTCAGGTCACCACAGAGGATCCGGATGTTGATTTGGCACAAGTTTTATGCTGGATGCTCTTCCTTACACAGCTTCAGATTTACATGGAGAGTGAAGCACAGGTGGTCTTGAACCCGGTACCTTCTGGTTGGGATGTAAGTGAGCTAATCGCTTGTGCCAACATGCTGCCCTGTTGGCGATATATCTTGAGATATTTTAAGAATGCTTAATCCAGTTTTGATCAAACAGCAGGTACTTTGGGCCTATGGATGGAAGAAGTCATTCCTATATAGTGTCCAAAGACACAGTATCGTGACAAGGAATTGAACCCAGGTCTAGTACTAATCCTTACCCCGCTGAGCTACCTGTTCCCCCAGATTGGAAGAAGTGTTTGGTTTTGGTTCGGATCGGTCAGTGATCAGTGTCAGAGGTCAAGGTCAAATTTCCGGCCCCGTGCTAATATATAGGAAAGTGGCAAATTTTATGGAAGCGAGTTCAGATATTTTTTTCTTGCTGAACTTGACAGTTTCAAAGCCCATGTAACATTTTCTCGACATGGCTGCTACTTTGAATTGTGAGTATGGGGTCGCAAATGTATCTGATTGCTTTCCATATTATTTGTACTTTGACACCCCTACTTGCAATAGAAATGCAACACGAAGCTCCACTGGAGAAAGTGGAGCTCCACTCCAGACCAGAAAACATGTGACCTCTACTCATACACTCAGATCGAAGGTGTCTTTTATTTCAGCCATAATTTGGGTTCAGATTAAGGTTAGTGGCGGTCACATGTTTCAGGTCTAGCATGGAGCTCCACTGTCAGGCTCTAGTCAGATCCTTCTCTCTACTTGTGCTTCAGTTCGATTACCAAGGCTCGCCTGTTAGCTTTAGCTTGTTCGGTAACTCCAAGATAGGGGCGTGATCAGGCTTCATTTGTCCCGCCCAGGTCACACAGGGTCTTGCCCAAGCTCCACCTCTTTGCCCATGGATTGGCTGGGGCTTAGGCGGAGTCAGCACTGCTATTATGGCGACACCACGAGTGGCATTATTTGAGCTTCAGAACCGCTCTTCAGAAGACCTGTGGGTGGCGTCACTGCGGGTTTGTCTAGTATGTATTCAGTCTATGGTCTTTACCAAAAAAAAGAAAAAAACCCCACAGCGGAAGGCATTAATAGTTTTTCTGTAAGATGCAGTCTGATGTGTTGTTCTTCACAGCAGGACTAATTATGTCGAGCTAAATGGAGTCATGGAGCTTGGAAGGAAAACAGCAGAGGGATAGTTTGTTTAAAAAAAAAAAAAAAAATCAATCTGTAAATAAAAACTAAACTGATTTTGGCCAAAAACTAATGACTTTAACACAATCTTCGTGTAACCATTGTTAATAATTTCACTTCAGACCATTATTATCAGCTTCCTCTACAAATAACAAGGTCAGATTTGGACAAAGATAACATCACGATCTTCTCCTTCTCTTTGAGGACTATTTCCTGTCTCTGCGTCACTCGCTCCTCGCTCTCCTTCGTGACGAACGCTGAAGCTCATCTGTTTTTACCTCCCGTCTCTGTCATCTCATCCTGACTTCTTCAGCCTCCCTTATCTTACTCAATTTCACCCACTCACGCTATCTGCCTCGCTTCAATTTTCTTTCAATCCACCTTGCTTTATTGGTGTGGATGTTGCATAAACAATAGTGCCACATTGTCAACAAAAGGAAACAGAAACATCATCCACTCTGAATTTAGATCTGTGCGCATATATTAGTTTATGACGCACCGAAGGGTCTGTCTTGGGGCATATTGTTGTTCTCCATCCATTCTGTGCTTCCTCCACCTCTTCCCCTGATCTGTTGCTCCCGTCGTTCCCATTAAAAAAAAAAAAAAAACTCCTCAGTCTCTTCCCGTACAGGCTGACTAACATCAGGGGGCTCTGCGGCTCAACAGCGGCTCAGCAGTCCAGCTAGGAGCCCAATTACTGTCAGATCATTCCTCCGTGTTTCAGCAGGAGCCTCCTCATCGCAGCGCGCCGGCCCGCTGCATCCCTGATGAGCTCATCGGCCACAATTTCACGTTACAGCTGCAATCTGTAGCTTCGGCAGGGAGTCTTTCGTGTCTAATCTGCCCGTTTATATTGACCGATCGCCCTGTTCCTGCACAAACGCGAGTTGTGCATTTGTTTTTAAGGCAGGAAAAAAAATGCATTTAAATTGGATCATTTTAGATCCGCTACTTGGAAATGTTCCTCAAAAGTCATCTATAGGGATGTTTTTTTCTATTAGTACCGTAAAACAGGGTGACAGGGGACAAAAATTGAAACTATTTTTTTTTGCCATTCGACCAATGACATATTTGCTAACTTTCTTTGTAAATTCACTAGTTTAAGGGCAAAAGAAAACCATTTTCACTTTTGTCCCTTGTCACCCCGGTTTATGGTACGTTTCCAAAACTATTTACTTGAGTGAGGAACAAAACTACAGTGTTCAGCATGGCCACAGATTTCACAAGTGTAGCCAAGATTTTCTGCTCAACAGGCCAATCTTTAAATGTCTGTTAATTATAACACTAATTTTCCTCTTAAATAATTAAAAGAAAAGGAAAGAATGTTACACACAGCATTGTTGTTGCACTTTATTTCATACAGATCACATGCATATGTTGCGGAAGCTGTTAAAAGTTCAGACAAGCTAAATTGACATTCTCGAGTGCACCTCTGATATTTAAACAAGCTTTTCCTCATTTGTTTTAATAATTTAAAAAAAATCAGAATAACGTATGGATACCGGCAACATATTTTGTAGAGTGCTTCATGTTTTTTTTTGCTTGTTTTACCCCGTGTCTGGATAGAAGGAGAAGAAGAAGAAGGGTCTTTATTGTCAATGTACATTCATACATACAACGAAATTTGTGCTCTGCATTTTACCCATCCTAGATATAGTTAGACACAATCTAACCACTAGGAGCAGTGGGCAGCCACAGTCCAGTGCCCGGGGACCAACTCCAGATGTAGAGACACTGCCTTGGTCAAGGGCAGAGAATGGAGCAGACCGTAATGTGCATATTTTAAATGGTGGGAGGAAACCAGAGTGCCGGGAGGAAACCCACGCAGACACGGGGAGAACATGCAAACTCCACACAGAAAGGAACTAAGGATATATTAGCCTAGTATGAGTCACAGCTTGCACATTCCATTGAGAATATTAGAACAGCCATCAACAGTTGAAGTGCTCCAACGGGTACCCATTCTCTTGTGCATTTTTTTTAAGTTGAAAAAAATCCTGGACCTGCTTCAGAATTCATCTGTAATATAAATGGACTGCATTTCTATAGCGCTTTTCCATCTAGCAGATGCTCAAAGCGCTTTACAATGATGCCTCACATTTACTTCCCCAACCAAGGCCGGTACCCATTTAAAACTGGGTGGACTAAAACAATGTAGATTAAGTGTCTTGTCCAGGGACACAGACAGGTTGCATGAGCGGGATACGAAGGTCTACATATAGGCAGATCAGCTCCTTATCCACTGAGCTACCTGCTCATATCTCTAGAAATATGAGTGAATTTTTTCACTTTCTTTAACATTGCGAGATTAGGCATTTTTTCAACATTTTCGTGAATTTTGTGGATCAAGATCCAAAAAATCTGGATTGTTATCTGGATCTGCACCCAGTCTCACGTGTTCTTAGATATTAGCACTCTACATATGCATATTTTTTTTTCAAAAAGATCCGTGCATTATTGCTTGAGAAATTCACGAAAATGTTGAAAAATTTCTGATCTCGCAATGTTAAAGAAAGAGTACAAAAATTACTGGTTCCGCCCCTTAATTGGATCTACTCCAAAATTTAATGGTTTCCTCCTTGACCCATACTCCACCCTTCCACCAAGTTTCCCAAAAATCGGTTCAGCAGTTTTTGCATAATTCTGCTTTTGCCACAGACTATTGCTGCTATAAATGTTTGTGCAGAGTGTGATCCGTATAATGAGATGTGTGATAAAGTGTGTAAATGTGAGTGACCCCACGCCCCATATCCGCATAGAGATTCCACAGCCATGGCAGTGAGGGGAAGGACACACGCAGCGAGAGCACAGGCGACCCGAGGGTCAGCACTCCAGGCTGCCAAGAGGCAAGGAGTAGCATTAGAAAGCTCAGACCAGCCACACTGTAAAACCTGATAAGTTAATTTAACTCAAAACATTGTTGAAACTGATTACATTTTAAAAAATGTAAGTGGCACCAACTTTTTTTGTTTGAAGTTAAAGGAACAGTCTTTATTAAGTAACTTAAAAAATTAGTTGGTGCCACTTAAAATTTTTTTTATGCAAACAGTTTCAACAAATTTGAGTTAAATTAATTGATTGGGTTTTACAGTGCACACTGCAGCTTCATGTTTTTCCTCAGTGTCTGAGAGCATATGCAGAATTATGTACATTGGGAATGCAAATTATGCAGCATCTTTGGCGAAGCTGCACACTGAAGGGGACGGATGAGCGAGGGGAGGGCAGGAGATGCTACTTTGTAAGCAGGAGATTGCTCTGCATATGCTAATACAGACATGGACAACTTTCTCCATCATGGCGAGGATTTCTCCAGGTGGTGAGCACTTTCTGATTAGATGGTGATGAAGATATAAGGCGGCGGTTAGATTTACTCACTAGGTGCGATGTGTGAGCAGGGATTAGCATCATGTATTTGCAACAAAGCTCGGATCAGGGGAGACGATAACGCTCCGGAATTCTAATTGTCAGCGTGGCGCGTTCAATTTCCAGAGTGTTTGTGGGAGGAAGAGCCGTAATTGGCCATGGAGATGAGCAGATCATAATGCATATGAGTTTGATAATGATAATGTTTAATTTCTGGAGTGTAAAAAGTTGTCAGAATGAGAGTCAAGCAACTTTTTCCCGTTACCTGCTTCCTGAGCAGATTTTGGACTGGTCGCACAGTTTTAATTTGGTATATAATTATTTCCAACATAGAAAACCATTTACCTTCTACATTATGTCACCATATGGTGAAAGATATTCATCTGTAATTCTTTAGAATCTGTTTAGTTTGTTTCTTCAGTGGGACAAGCTGAAGCAGGCCCAGTGCCCCTGAAGTAGCATTTGCAACATTTTATAATTACAGTTTCTCTACAATATGGCAACGTGTGGATATCAATGTATATACTGTAAATAATGTATGTACAATGATATCAATGAACTTTCTCCGGAACAAAATGAGGCCAAACATGACATTTTATTATGCTATTTGTTTAGCCATGGCAACAGGCTCGCTTTATAAAATTAGCATTAAATGATGGGCCCCATGGAGAGACAAATAGCTGTGTAGAATGTGAAAATGAAAAAGTTAATGACAGAGAAGGCTTTTATTTTGAAATATGTGGAAAATGGTGTAAATTTGCACGTTTTTTATTTTTTCTGCCAAAATCAGTTTCAGCAAAAACTGACACAATGTCCATTGTGTGTCAAAACAGAGACAACAACAGTGCTAAATGCCACAGTTCTTTAAGGTTTGTTTAATAATTCCAAATCTTTCTGGGGTTAGAGTGTACATACATCACAAAACATCATCACAAAATTTAATCCAAAGAGTTTGTTGTTTTTGTGACATAACCATTTTGAAAAATGGACAACTTGAAATAAAATCCTCTGTTGACGTAAATAATTGTGTTTTTAATCATCATTGTTGAATCTGAGAATGTATAAACTTGAGTAATAACTAATTTTCCTGACTTTTTAAAGGATTTTCTGTCAGTTGGTACAAAGGCTCCTTTATAATATGTTTATGAATAATAAGCCTTTACTTTTTGGTAGGTTAAAGGGTTACAGTCTGATCTCACACGTACAGGAAGCCAGTGAAGCGAGACTAGTTAGCGTAAGACGTCCAGATTTCCTTGCTCCAGCATTTTGAACCATTTGACATAACATGTGAATCATTCTCCCCCCTGAAGAATACAGTCAGAGTCTACACGTAGATTAAAATCCAAGACAGCAGCATATGCATACAAGAATATTTAGTTGGATTTATCATCTTATCGGGACAACATGGAAAAGGTGTGCCTGATATGGCATATATCATGTAACCTGAATTGGCTGCCTGAACTTGTATGCTCGCAAGTTTGTCTCTTCGTTTTTGTAACCGATTCTTAAACTTCTGACAGTTACATCAATTTTAAAAAAACATCAGGAATGTGTTTGCCTAACTTTCTCTCAAGATTCAAATTTAAGCTGATCAATCTTTGTGGATCTTAGTGAAATAAAAGAAGAAAAAAGCAAACATTTTTGTGATGAACGAGGTTTTCATCTATTGTCACTGTGCGGTTTTATCATTTACCCCCAGATATCACAAAAGTTAATTTACATATCTTGAGAAAAATAATTTGAGGGCTTGTGTGCCACATCAGGGTGATTCCCCAACTAAGGGGCAAATTAGGGTCAATGTATTTCACCTGCATTTAATTTTAATCTCACTTGAAACATTTACGTACCAGTGATTTTATTTTCTCTAGTGTGATTGCATGATAAAATACGCACCAAAAGAGGTACAACTAATGTATTATTTCAAAAATTTCAAATTGATTTGAGAGGAATGCACAAAATTAGATGTCGTAATTAAAGGTATTTTGATGATAATTATTGTTTTCTGACAGAATAATTGCTAACTTCCCTTATTATTGTTGTTTTTGCTTTGAGTCATGTTTAAATTATTATCTATAAAAGTTCCAGGCTCCAAAAGTCGTTACATTTTTCATAAATGAGCTCAAACGTTTTGTCCAAGAATTTTGGTCAACTCCGTTATGTTTGGGCTTTGCTGCCCTCTATTGGTAGCCAGCTGAGTTACTGCGTGAACCAATCAGATGTCTTGTTACATCTGGTGGACAGAAACATGGTGGACAGGATTAATGTCAAAACGTTTTAACTTTCTGAAGAAAAAACAGCCGAAAATCAGTAAGTAGTGTTATTTCCAATTACCTCCGTTACTCCCTCTGACAAATTATTTATCAGAGAATTTAATAAATATAATATGGATTAGATATGGCTTGTAGATCACTCATAAATGCAACATAACTTTCAATCCAATGAATTACCATGTGGCAGTTCAGAAGGCTGGACAGCTGAAATCGTTACCTCCGTTACAGTCAACTCCGTTACATGTTGTTGTTTTGGACTGTTATAAATGTAAAATGTCGAAAAAGTGCACCGCTTTTTTTGGTTGTGAAATCCTTTGTTATCCAGTTTGATTATGCAACAGGAATTAAAACATTCTGAAGAACTTATTTATTTATTTATTTTTTATTATTTGTGGAACCTGTAATTTGCCCCCTAGTTAAAGAATCACCCATGCCTGTCCATAAATGCAATTTAGTGATGGAGATCCAAGTCTTCCAGATTGTTGGTGGAGGCACACAGCACTTTTTAATGAGTGTTGCTCTAATAATAAATCAAACAGACCTCGGGGAAGGTAATTGGAAACATTTATTGCACTCCAGTGATTCATTAATGTTTCTATGTGCAAAAATTAAGCGAACACTTCCTATTCTGTGGTATACTCCAGAGAAAATTTGTTTCAGACGTCTTAAATAAATTTGATATTTCCTTTAGGATCCAACATTTTTAAATAAATCAAATCAATGGTTGCTTATAAGACCAAAAAACAGTTTTTCTTCAATCGATGCATTCATATATTACCCACAGTTTTTATTCTTAGTGGCTCTTGCTTCAGTGTAATAAGGCCTGCTGCACCACATGCATATATATCACTCTACTGCATTCATCTGGGAGCTCATATACACGGAGGAGTCGGTCAAAATGAGGGGTTAAGTGTGCTGATGACTCAGGGTCACCAACAAAGGTCGTAACCTTTAACCCATTTATAAACCCCCTTAACCCTCACGACATCCTTGTTAAAAGGGCCGCTCACATTAGCATTTTGGTTGTAATGTTCGAATACAAGTCCCACTTGTATTCGATGCAGGCGGAATATTCACTTGACTAATCAGATCATTTCTGCTGGAGTCAACTTCAGTCAAGCTGAGTCACGATTGGCAAGCCGCGTCAGCTAGCTGGGATAGTTGGCGTGTTGTCATGTACCCTTGATGGGAACTGCATTACCCAGAATCCTGTGTGCTTGGCTGTGGGGGGTGTGATGTTGGTTGGCGAGATCTTTCGCTTGGTTGTGGTTATTTTCACCAAACACAACATTTAGAATGTAGGTGGCTTGAAAATTAGATTGTTGAGCTTGTTCGTGAACAAATAATGTGTTATACAAACGTGTGCTGCTTGAGTACTGTTCGGCTGCTGCCTAGTGATTGATTTTTCGTGAGAAAAAAAAAAAAAAGATTATTACCGCTCTGACAGCAACAGTGTCTATATGGATAAAAATTGCATTTCCAATCTGTCATGTGACAGGATCCCACTACGGCATACTATTTCAGGAAAAAAAAAAACCTAATGTAAGAAGGACTTTGTGCAAGATTTTGCCACGTTGCACATTTATGAAATACACGTGTCAAAACATTGAATGCTAGAATTGAAATTTTGCTTATGCACTGATAATGAAATATGTCGGCACAGCATTTTTGACTTCCCAGTAATCTTACGTTAAACACGCAGAGTTAAAGTAGACTTTAAAATCCAGCATTTACTGATGGGAGAGTATTTTTTTTTTTTGTGTGTGTGTGTGTGTGTGTGTTGCAGTGAAAATAATACTTAATGAATTATGAATTATGTATTATCCTTGCACCTGCACCGCACACAAAATACACACACGGCAGCACTTTAACATGTCATTATTGAAACAC
>OMMV01187742.1:0-13860 GCA_900302635.1 Chatrabus melanurus | reverse complement strand
CCATCATAGGTTCTGTGTTCCAAATTTTTTGATTGTGTCCCTTATTTGAAGCAGCTTTACATGTGTTTAAGGCTGTGATCATTTTGTAGATTTTTTTTTTTTTTTTTTTTTTTTTTTTTTTTTTTTTTTTCTTTTTTAAGATTTCACCAATTGCCTCCTTTTCTCACTTTCAGCTGCTCTGCTCAGAGGAAACCGAGCAAGCTGTGCACATTTCTCAAGTTCTCTCGACTGGCTGATTAGCAGGCTAAATCAGCTGGAAGCTTCCACTGGTTGGTCAGATTTACCAGTTTTACTGCGAAACCTGTTCTTATTTTGCAAAACACTGGAAAAAAAACCCTGAATATAAGCACCAGTTACGAACATTAGTTAAAACTGAACAAATTATTGTCTGTAGTTTTGTTACATCTGACATTAGTTGTCATATTTTACTTCAACATCATAGCAAAATAAAGACGTATATGCAGTAAATTCTCAGCTTTATCTGTACAGTGTTACACAGTTGTAGTTATCTGTCATGTGCAGGAGTTTTGGAGGTTCTGCATTGTGTCCTGGTGGAAAGTCCTGAAGCACTCAATGCCATCAAAGAAGGACACATTCTTTCCATTATTTCTTTTCTAGACAAGCATGGATGCAATCATAAGGTAATGTATGCAGGGTTGTTGTATGTGTAAAGTGTATTTGAACATGTTTGATATGAAAAAGCATGACATGTTTACTTTTTATAAATGTTGGAAGCAAAATTATGAATTACTGTTTTGCTGTTAACATTCACATGAAGGGTTCGGTTCCAACCATTGATCCACATCTGCAAAAATGGCCCTACTTTTTCACAAATTTGAGTGAAATTTATTTAATTAATTTTAGAGTAATCTTGGACAATATGGACAAAAACATAACCTCAGTAGTGGTAAAAATAAGGGCCATATCTTGACGACCTATGGCGCATAACACAAGTGCATCTGGGGTGTTTCCAACTCCTCTTTGTTATTTAGAGGGCATGCAATCTAAGCACAACATACTATAGGGCACAAACGGATTGGATTTATTATCCCCTGCCAGCCACAAGGCCAGAAGGGTGATATACAAATGCACTCCATCAGTGCGCCCATGCGTCAGTCACACTTTCTTGTGCCCATGATAACTTGAGCAAAATTTATTGGATTTTCACCAAATTTGAACTGGACATCTCAAATGAGTTCGAATTTGAGCATGATCGAGTTTCACCAAGACCCTCTAAGTATCGCCCTCTTAACTGAACAGAGTATTGATTCTTGTGCCAATGATAAGTTGAACCAAATTTTTATGTAGCTAGCTGAATGATACAAATACTTAGAACAGTGTTTCTTAACTCCGGTCCTCAGGACCCACAGTACTGCACATTTTCCATTTATCCCTGGACTAATCAGAGCAGATCAGCTCAGTCAGGTGTGTTCCATTGCTCAGTCAGCTGTTGATTAGCTGAACACACGACTGAGCTGATCTGCTCTGATTAGTTTAGGGATAAATGGAAAATGTGCAGTACTTTGGGTCTCGAGGACCGGAGTTGAGAAACACTGACTTAGAACTAACGCTACATTGTAATAGTTCATGTTTCAGAAATGTTTCACCAGATGTTAATGCAGAGATTAATGTACCAAATTTACAACTACTCAAACAGTAGCCTACCCCCGCTGGTAGGTAGGTGGGGGTAGGCTGTACTGTGAGGTACAGTATTGTGCAAAAGTTTTAGACACCCCATTTTTTTTGGGGGGGTTAAAACAAACAAATGCCCCCAGGCATCATCATCATCATGTGAAATCCCCACCCCCTAAAAAAAAAAAATGCAACATAAATAAAGTATGAGATTATTCCATTTTCATTTTCATTAAAGTAACCAATCAATTACTAATTTACAAACCTCATTTTAAAAAACAAAACGCAAAAAAAAAAAGAAGAAAAAAAAGATTTCCTTGTGGCTGTACTGCCTAGTACTTGACAACACATAGACAGTTGCTGAAGACCAATCAATAATACAATTATTTAAAAAAAAAACTGATTTAACACAGCCTGATTTTCTAATAAATTTGAAGAGACACCCTCAACCAAATTGTCATCTTATCACCTAAAAGAAATTATAATTATTTTTAAAGGTGAGATGTAGTCAGACATTTTACATATTTATTCATAAATAGGAACTATTTAACAGCTTCTCTTTATTTCAAAAAACAAATTTAGACACATTTAACATGCCTAAAACCTTTGCACAGTACTGTAGGTGGGGTAGTCTAACTACTACACTACCCCCCCATATGTGGGGGTAATTTACACCAGTGAGATTTTTGTGCTCTTGGTAATACTGACTCAAGTGATTCAAAGGACTTGTAAAACTGGGATCCATTTAGTCAAGTTTGCCATCTCTACAAATGAGTGCAATTCTCCTAACTATTTACACAATGTGGGTGCTGGGTGTGAAAATTCCAGCTGCATTATTTGTACACTAGAAATGCTTTGCACCGGGTGGAAAATGAGCCCTTTTTTAAAAGAATTACTCAAGTATAAATAATTACTGTATTTTCCGGACTATATGTAGCACTGGAGTATTAGTCGCATCTGTCCCAAAATGCTTTATGAAGAGGAAAAAAGCATATGTCGCATCGGTCTATAAGTTGCATTTATTTTTGAAGCGTGGTGCTACTGCTTCATGCAACAAAAAGCAAAATGAATTTAATCTGCGCATCATTTGTTTATAATGCAAACGGTGTTAGTGAACAGAAGCTAATGGGCTAATTGATATTATTGTATGAGGCACAAAGAACTTAGAGTAAACTGCTTCTTGTTGCCACAGAACAGACAAAAACGTCAACGCGGAGCTAAACGTGCACGTTTACTTCACTAAATGTAAATAAACTTTTTTATTGTTTATACATTTTTAAAACATTATAGTTAGTGTTACCTTAGCCTAGCTGTCCTCCTTGTTGCTGTTCTGGCTGTCCCACAAAGCGCCACCAAATGGAGTGCCGAGTTGTATGTCGGTTATTCCTTCGCTTGATTCAAGAGCGGATGAAGGTTATTCCCTCTCTTTGTTCAGGAGCGTATAAAGGTTATTCCTTCTTTTTTCAAGAGCATGGTCTTTCAGTTTGAGAGTGTGATTTATTAATTTTGCTCATTGTCTATGACCCAGCACATCCTCTTTATTCAGATCTTCTCCTTCTTCTTTTTGTTTACGATGGTTGGCATCCAGCTTACCGGTGCATTACCACCACTTTCTGCTCCGGAGTGTGGATCAGACAGTCTCTCATTCAGATCAGTATACAGGAGCAGCTTATCATGTGTGTAGACAGTGATGATAATGGAGTATAATTTGACATACAATTTACAAAAAAAAGTGCGACTTATAGTCCAGAAAATATGGTATTCGTCACATAATTTGCCTTTTTTTAACTATAAATTTTATGCAGCACTACATCTGCAGCATATACATATTTATATCAGCTTTTTGGAACTTGAAACATATCTTCCAGCAGTTTGTTATCAGGTCCCTGGGGTGGGGGGTGGGAGGAGGGACCCCCTGCTGTTTTTATTGAGCTTGTGCAGGATAAAGCGGTGAGGGTTTGTGTTGCAGGTGCTGGAGGTGCTGTCTTCTCTGTGTGTATGCCACGGTGTAGCAGTGCGGTCTAATCAGAACCTCATCTGTGACAGCCTGCTGCCAGACGGAGACTTGCTGCTGCAAACCCGTCTGGCTAATCAGGTCACCAGGTACAATTTGGAATCATTTCTCTAATTGTGACTTTTGCATCTTGTCTAATATAATATTGTAAAAACCACTTTGTTAAAACACAGAAATCATCACATATTAAAGTCATGTTTGTGGAACACAGTGTATCCTCTCATGTTACCTCGTTCCTTGTTTTATAGACTTTTCTTTCTCGTTCTTGTCATGCTTGCTCATGCAATAATTTAGCTAAGTACTACTTATCAAGCGGTGAAAGCTCACTCCTACAGGCCTTGATATCGTTCGTGTTTTCTGCAGTATCTTCAGTGGTGCAAACATCCTTGACAGAAAAGAAAAAAAAAAATCAAACACTTCAGATCTCTCTGCATTGCAGCACTCACCCTTCCTTTGTGCTTCTCTTAGTTAAATCGTTGCTTTTTCCCCTTCATATGTTTTACTTTGCTGCACTGGCTTATTTTTCTGTAAATAAAAGATTTTATTTTAATTCATGTATTATATATTTTCGGTAGACTAATAGCAGTGATGCTGCTGCTCAGATGTCTTGGTCTCTGCCTCTTTAAATCAGAATTTGGAGGTCCCCTTTGCCTCTGGTTAAAATGGCTCACTGGTATTATTACTCAGACAGTCTTCAGCGAATTTCATTCCATTCCTTTTCACAATCTCTCAATTTGGACCATGTGTACCAGCCTGATCTTATTGCTGATTTTTTTTTTTCTGCTTTACTACAAGCTTTTGGACTTACTTTAAACCCAATTTGTCCTCTCTTCCAGCCACTACATTTTCTCAAAGAATTCTCTTTCTCTTGCTTTTCCCAGCCTTTTTGTTCCTTTTAGTTTCATATTCATGTCACTTGCTAAATATATTCCCGGCTTTGTCTTACTCTTCCTCATTTCTATGTCTATAAAATTGCAGTCAGCCCACCATTTGTTAGATACACAGTTCAGACTCACAGTTTCAATTAAATCACACCACCATCTTGTAGTTCAGTAGTTTTCTGACTTGGGGTCACAATGGCCTGGGAGGGCAAATTTTATATCGGTGTGAGGGGAAGTGGGCTTTCATAATCGGCAGTTCCTAAAACTAACCCCAACTTTACCCCTCAAACAAAGCTGAATCTTTGTGCATTTCTATACCAACACCAAGGACCATATTTTTTAAGATTCACTTGAAAAACAGTCATCAACATTGTAGCAGTCAGGTCTGTATCTTAACACTGATGCATCAGGGGAAGTGATAGCAGGTCTTTGGCTCCATTCCCCATCAGGCAACTCACTAAGGTTCCCCTCAGAGTTGCTCCTGGTGTGCAGCCGAGTGTCTTGCGTGGCAGCACGCTGATACCGTGTGTCTGTGAATGGGTGATTGTGAGGCATAATTGGAAAGCACTTTGAGCATTTGCATTGGAGGGAAAAAGTGCAATAGAAACGCAGTCCATTTACCATATCAGCTCTAACCAAACTTTAGTCAGGAAACCCTATATAGCAGCAGTAGAAAATACAGAAAACTGTCTGCCGGAAATCTCATTTATCATACAAGGTGCATATTCATTAAAAGTCAGTTTCAGCACTTCGGTTTTTTTTTTTTGGCCAATGTTGTGATTCAGAGAGCTTGTGCCAACCACAAAACACACAATTTTCTCACCTTTCCATTCTCTCATTAGTACCATTGCTTTCATTCTCACTTTCCTTTGTCCAAGCAATTTTCTTTTTCTTTTATCTTGTCTTCCTTTAGCGCTACAATTTGTCTGTTCTCTCAGAAGCTCCGTCCTACGCTTGTTCTTCCATTCGAAATCCAATCTATCTGATATATTTCATCATCTTTGACCAACTTGTACTTCCTCCAAATTCTCGAGTGCCTCCTCTGTCCTAATGACTTTGCTGTCATTAGAGCTCTCCCAAAGGCGAAGTTAGTGTCACTATAGCTGGACTAGGATTTATTTTTGGTCTTTGTTAGCTAATCCTTTAATTCAAGCAACCTATGGGTGGTCCTGTCGTCTGCACACCTCTCCAGGTTATAGTCTCTCTTTGTCTGCTTCTGAATTTTCTTTGTGTGTTCTGTTTCATCATTTCTGTTAGCAAGTGAAAAGCAGCAACGTGGCGGCATAGGCTGGGCTTTGTGTTTTTGTGTGTAGATTGTTTAATACATGTATAAGAGACAGTGATGCTTTCAGTGTCTGCAGGCGTTGTGTGCTGTGTTGGTTGCATACTGTTCCAAATGTAGCAGAAGGATAAAATTCCATCAAGCCTCTAATAATATGAGACTGCTGCCATCTGTGCCTACGTGAACATCTGTTCTTATTTTCAAATGTCATATCTTATTAGATATCCATGTTTTAATCATTATTAAAGATTATTCTAGTCAAACCAGTGCTGCCCAGTTTCCAGTGATATAATATAACAAAGTAAAAATACTTCATCGCTGTACTTAAGTACTTCTTAAGAGTACTTCAACTGAGGTTTTATATTTCTCTCAACTTTTTTTACTTCGCTGCATTTCCTAACTAGATAGATTTCCACTGACCATTTTTTGTTACTCATTGCAAAATTTTAATTTGAGTCTCTGCGGCGTTGAGGAGTGATGATGTCACACGTAGACACGTTCTGTGCTCATTGGAGCAGAGAGTCACATGATGACTTTTAGCACCGGTTGCAGCTTAATATCTGTTTTTGTCTCTGCAGCGTTGCCTTACTTTAAGTTTTTATCCGAATATCGGTTTTGTTCAGCAGTCAGGGTACAGGCAGCTGTGTGCAGCTGCACTGAACAAAGTGAAAGGCAGCTGTTTTGAGCAGTCTAATCAGTTTGAAGTTGTGTAACAACGGTAGTCAAAGAGAAAATTGTTTTTGTCACTAAGTGAAAAGCTCTTGATTAAGCAGGAAAATCTGCGGTTTTTTTGAGAGCAGTCAAAAACGTACATTTTTCTTTTTAGCCAGCTGGTGCGTGTCCATCTGTCCCTTTTATCTCGTCCGTCACATTTTTCTCGTATGGCTCATTTTTCTCTCAATGCTATAACTTATGCACACCATGTCCAATTTATTTCAACATTGATATGCATACTAGTACGTTTCCTCACGCGATGAAATTTTGGCCAATATAACCTCGTGCTCCGTCTGTGCATGCGTCGTTTTCTGGATTATGAGGTTGAGTTAAACATGAAAGCTTCAATTACTACTCAGCCACGAGTTGTTTTGTTTCTTTTGGATGTTGGATTTAGTAAACCTTTGCGTCTTGCACTGTCATGGGTCTGTGAGGGAGGGTCTCGCGCCATCGTTTGCTGGTTCTGTAATGGCTTGCTAGAGGACCCCAATGCAGAGATCAACAACGGAGGTTGGTAAAAAGCTGGTTTACTATACAAAAAATGCAGCTGGCTTTGAGAGTACGCACAATAGGGAGTTTGTACTACATCAATCATACTAGGCAACCAAATCCAGAATCAGCAGGCTAAACTCAGAAAACACAGGCTGGCAGCATGAGTCAGTAACAGAGGAAAACGAAGGAAAAACACGAGTGAGCAGGGAAGAAGCTCGACAATCTGGCGGAGAGGTGGTGAATTGTGACTGGCTAAAAAGCCTAAACCAATGAACAGGAAGTAAAGCCGCAAGAAATAAACACAGAGGAGACATCAGAATAAAAGCACGCAAAGGAAAAAAATACAACACTAAGATGAAATGATAAAAGCGCAGTAAAACGGGGAACCCAGAGGAGAGAAACCAGAACGCCAGAAAGATGAGCTATGACAGTGCCACCCCACCATCAGGATGGTCGCGATGGCAGTTGCGAATTAAGGACTTTTCCAAAATATTAGGAGCAGGCTCCCACGAGTGATCATCTGGACCATAACCCTCCTAATCCACCAGAAACTGACGCCCCGACCCCGAAGGCACACAGCCAGGAGACACTTAACCGTGAAAGCTGGCACGCCATCCACAACCGGGGTGGGAGGGGAGCCACACCGAAGGTCACAGAGGACCAGAGCAGACAGGTTTCACCCATGAAACGTGAAAAGTAGGGTGGAGGCGAAGAGAGTGTGGCAGTGACAGTGCAGTGGATCTCAAAATAAAATAAAATGTTTGAATTTTTTGGAAAATGTTTTATGTCTCCATATTTTAGTCTGATAATTCAGTTTAGCTTCATTATTATTATTATTATTATTATTTTAAGTTTCACACAAGTATTTATTATACCTAACGCAGCTATGCCATTCTAAGCACACCTGAGCCTGTCAGATAAGACAAGCAGAGAGTACTTTTACTCTTACTTTCTGAAACTTTACACATCACTGCTGGTTTCCAGTCTCCTTTATTTCCTTTGTTTTCTCCTAAGCATGAGGCCAAACCTCTTTCTAGCTACGGGGGAAGATTCAGCCCAGCATAGGAGATGGTATTACGAGCTGGTTGTGGATCATGTCAACCCCTTCCTAACACCTGAGCCCACCCACCTTCGTGTTGGCTGGGCTTGTACTCAGGGCTTCCAGCCCAGACCTACAGGAGGAAAAGGCTGGGGGAGCAATGGGGTGGGAGACGACCTCTGCTCCTATGGCTTTGATGGACTTCACCTCTGGTCAGGTAAGAATGAGCTCAAACAACAGATACCGGAATTTTTATTTTTTTTAACTTACCGTATTTTCCAGACTATGTCGTTCCGAAGTATGAGTCAAATCTGCCCAAAAACGCGTCATGAAGAGAGAGGGGGAAAAAAAAACAACCTATATAAGTCACATTGGTCTACAAGTCACATTTAATTTTTGAAACGTGGTGCTACTGCTTCATGCAACAAAAAGCAAAATGAATTTAATTGGCACATTATTTATTTATAATGCAAACACCGCATTAGTGAGCAGAAGCTAACTGGCTAATTGTTATTGTACGAGGCACAAACAACTCAAGAGTAAACTGCTTCTTGTCACCAGTGAACAGACAAAACGTCAATGCGGAGCTAAACGAGTGCACATTTACCTCACTAAATGTAAATAGAATTTAAAAAATGATATTTTTAAAAGATCATATTTAGCCTTACCTTAGCCTTGCTGTCCTCCTAGTTGCTGTTCTGGCTGTCCCGCAAAGTGCAAACGACTCGAGTGCTGAGTACTATGATGGTTATTCCCTCTCTTTATTCAAGAGTGTGGTCTCTCAGTTTGAGAACATGATTTATTAATTTCACTCTTTCTCTAAGATCCAGCATGTCCTCCTCATTCAGACCTTCTTCTTCTTGTTTTACAGCTGTTGGCATCCAGCTTCATGGTGCATTACTGCCACCTTCTGCTCTGGGGTGTGGCTCAAACAGTACCTCATTTAGATCAGTATAAAGGAGCAGCTTGTCACATGTGTGATGGTGCTATCTTGTGGCCGTAGATGACAATGCAGTATTTTTCACATATAAGTCGCTTTGAAATATAAGTTGCAGGACCAGCCAAACAACTTAAAAAAGCGAGAATTATTAAGTGCCAACTTAAGGCTTTTTTCTAATTTAATACTCATTTTTGTTCAGAGATAATGTCCTTGCAAAGCAAAAAAACCCCTAAAAACCTAAAACCTAAATATGTTTTTAAAAATGTAAAAAAAATCCAGATTGTCTGTAATTTGTCTTTTTAGTGATTGTCTTCTTACAGACAACAACTACAACTTTAAACAAGTAGCAATACAAGGTCTTCTGAAAAGCAATCAACATACAGTGTCTTTGGTGATTTTAATTTATAAATTCACAGATTGCATCCTAATATTATTCCAAATTTTTTTCAAATAACTTGCCTGAAATTGTTATATTAATATGTGAATACATGCTGTTCAGTATGTTGATATAAAGCATTTTTAGCTTATACCAACTGCTATATTGTAGGCCCTAAAAGATGTGCCTAAAACAATGCCTCGGCCTAAAAGGCTGCTGAGGCACCGACTTGCCAAGAAAAAACAAAAAACAACTGGAAGTGATAGAAGGCGGTGACTTGCCTAATGCAACATATGTGAGCAAATATTGAAGCCAAACCAACAGCGATTAAAAATCTAATAAAATTAGTATTTATTTGTCCTTGTGATAATACTTGTGTGCAAAAATAAAATTTAAAACTGAAGACTGCTGAATGCTGGAGTCACATAAGATGTAATAACTTCACTTGTCTAACATATGCCCTTTCTGTACAGCTGTACCGTATAATCAGTGTCTCGTCAATTGATTTTGTAAGTAATGAAAAGGTTATTTTGCCACTTAAACAGTGTGACTCAGATACTCTATCATTGTAATCAACAAGGGCACTGTGGATTAATCATTTTCATATCTTGGCACCTCTTTGCCTTTATGAAGACTTTGTTGGAAGGAAGGATTTGTGATTTAAAAAAAAAAATTTATTAATTAATTTTTTATTATTTTTAATTTTTTTGTAATTTGTGTTTCCATATTTACTTGTTTGTTAATACTGCATGACTCAGGTGCTGCCCCCCTCCAAAAAAAATTACATTAATTGTAATATATTCCAATTGTTTGTCCGTGTGTACATGTATGCTTCTTTAGATATTTTGCCATATCTCAGGATCTGCTCAAATAGTGTTTCGGTGTCAATTCATTTTTCAAGATGCAAGTTTCTGTTGACTCTAATGGAACGCTTTGTGAGAAAAATGGTGTCCCAATGTTATTTGCCAAAACCAACAAAATTCACACACGACTCAGGTCTCAGTAACTGCTGACATGTTGGTTTGCTGACATACAGGCAGCAAACCAACTTTCGAGTGCTATATTGAGTTATAAGACTACATATTAAGCCAGGAGCTCAGAGTTTATGCTTAAATTACTCAGGGACCCCAAGTTTCTATTTTGTGCAACAAACCTTATTCCTGTGTTGCGGTGGGCAGGGTTCAACGCCCACCCTGCCCATACTACTTGTACATCTGGAGTTACATCAGAAAGGGAATCCGGCGTAAATTTCTGCCAAATTAAGTAACCCCAAGCGGACAGGAGAAGCCAAATGAAATATAAATGTATATTTTCACATGTAAAGGGGATAGACTTAATTGAATTTTTTTTTTTTTTTTTTTTTTAAATACGCAGTTGAATAACTATTTTTCAGCTTATGGAATCCGGGGATAAGCACGGGCACCAATGGGCCTCGGGGCCTATATAACACTTAATTTCAGCTTATGGTGACATAATGCAAAAGGGAAATGGTTTTGTATGTTTGAAAAAAAAATCTAACATCAAAACAAATCTGATAAAACCAGTCCCCTGCTTGAAGGGTGGCTGGCGACTTTGCAGGTTGTGAGCTGCAGGAAAAAATTGGCTGTTTACATCAAATTTTTGTACAAATTGTGATAGCTTTTTAAATTCTCTACTGTAGGTTACTCCTAAAGTAGCCCCATTATATTTGCTGATTTATCATGTTTTCTCATTTTTCTTATCATTATTTGTAAAAAAATCATTTTGTTATTGATATTTACACCTGCACGGTCACGCCACTTAGTGGTTACAGCGAACATGTCGCATCTCAAAACAAACAGAAAGGAATGACTTGTATTAAGGCTAAACGTCTCCTGAATCTCAGGGTGTGTGGGTCGCATGGTGAGCTCTCCTTTCCCCCACCTGCTAAAAGACAACGACGTGGTCAGTTGCTGCCTTGACCTCAGTGCTTCCTGCATCTCGTTCCGGCTAAACGGTCTACCTGTTCAGGGAATGCTGGAGAACTTCAGTGCTGACGGACTGCTGTTCCCTGTGGTCAGCTTCTCTGCTGGAGTGAAGTAAGGAATGGAGTTTTTGTTTTACTCACTCACTGCTGTCTTTTGGTTCAGTGTGATTTTTTACCTGGTCCAGTCAGCATTATCATTTAGCCTGTGATCATGTTGTTTCTTAGATAAGGACTTCAATGGCTTAACGCCTTTCTTGTTCTCCTTCTGGAAACCAGGGTTCATTTTCTGTTTGGGGGAAGGCATGGAGAGTTTCGCTTTCTGCCTCCGCCAGGTTTTGCTCCGTGCTCTGAAGCTCTGCTTCCGAGAGTCAAACTGAAAGTGGAGCCTTGTCAGAGATACATCAAGAATTATGGAGAAGGGAAGCCAGAGCTCACTGGCCCTTCAGTGCCAATCACACCAGTTGTCTTCAGTCCTGCACCAGTAGACATCAGCAAGGTAAATATCAGTATACACAGGTCGATTTTGTTTATTACTATGTCCACCGAGGAGGTCATAATTTTGCCCATGTTTCTGTCTGATATTTAGTAGGATTATGTGAAAACTAATGAACTGATTTTTACAAAATTTGCTCAAAGAAAACCCCTGATTGTTATGAATGGAAAAATCCATTAAACTTTGGTGATGGTCTGGATTTGAAGTTTGGAGTTGATTTTAACTTTACTTAATAATGCACAGTTGTGTGTTTTTGAGCTTTTGCTCAGTAAACTCAAAGACTAATGTACATGCTGTTTCATGATTAAAAAATTATGTATTGCAAGTTACGGTTCCAGATTTAATAGAATGTTGGTTCTTGACAGAAGTATGCACTCTTATGAGTGCAGCTTTATAGTTATTATTGTCTGGGTCTCAATGTAACGATGTTTGTATGCAAGATTCTTATCAAGATATCTTGAGAACGCCTACTTGGATTTGGATCAATCTTGGCAGATACATTGAAGCTATGGGTGAGAACAAGTGATTTGATTTTGGTTAGGATCGGTCAACAAGCAACGTCAGACCTCAAGGTCAAATTTACGGCCCCATGCTAATATATGGAAAAATGGCTAATTTTATGAAAATGTGTTCTGACATTTTATTGTTGGAGAACTTAAAATATTTCAAAGCCATGCAATATTTTGTCTACTTGCCTGATACATTGAAAGGTGGGGGTGGCATTACTATGCTCTCTGAGCACTTTTGATCAAATTTGTATTTTAGTTTCTTTGTTATTTTTATTCGGGGAGAAACAATGAAAGCTGAATCAATATCGCATGCTACTGTACATTGTTTTCATGTTTTACTACTTTTAATTTGACCTTTGTTTTCCTAATAGGTGGTGTTACCCCCACAACTTGAGGATATCCGAGAAAAATTGGCTGAGAATAGCCATGAACTCTGGGTAATGGACAAGATTGATCTTGGATGGACACATGGGCCTGTAAGAGACCAGAAACAATGCAGACAATAACTAACAATGCAAAATTATTGCATAAATTGAATAATTACATTCAAGATCGTGTTTTTACTCAATAAACTATTTTTGATGTTGTACCATGTCTAGAAATTTGACAGGTCCATTTTACTCCTGTGTATTTTTGCCCTGTCAAAACTATGAAACTTTATTCAATAGGTGAGGGACGAAAATAAGAAGCACGATCCATGCCTGGTAGAGTTCTCCACGCTGCCAGAGCAAGAGAGGAAGCAGAAACTACAAATGGCTGAGGACACCCTCAAGTACATACTGTTACTGCCATTATGCAAACTGTTATCAAAGTGTCATAATTTGATATATTTATGATTCACATATTGATCTGGGAAGAATTAAAAACTAAACTTTTATGTCAATGTTTAGTACAATTTTGAGAACTTCACCTGTGTGTGTCTAAGTGCCAAAACAACAACTGATAAGTGGTTACACTATACATATCCTCATGAAATTCAAAATATAGATCAAGTCAAGTCTGAGCAACACATTGTCACACCCAACTCATCACATATTGATGCAAAACCTTTGTCTTAATACATCAATATGTGACAAGTTGTGTACCCCCTTTGCGTCATTTAATGATGCTCAGGGAAACCCTAACCTTAACTCGCTCCAGTAAAATATGGTGTTCCGCAGGGTTCTGTTTTAGGCCCCCTCCTATTTTCTCTATACTTAGCACCTCTTGGACAGATTCTGCGAAGTCATGGAATCACTTTTCACTGCTATGCTGATGACACTCAGCTCTACATGCCGATTAGTACAGATAATCTTTCACAAATTAAGATTTTAGAAGACTGTATGGCGTCAGTGAAAAACTGGATGTCCCATAACTTTTTACTCCTGAATTCTGACAAGACTGAGATGATGGTCATTGGTCCTGCGAGACACAGGCATCATTTTGATCAACTTACACTAACTTTGGATACATGTGTTGTGAATCATAGCGATAGAGCAAAGAATCTTGGGGTGATCTTTGATCCCACATTGTCCTTCGTACTTCACATTAGAGAAACCACAAA
>OMMV01187731.1:0-15464 GCA_900302635.1 Chatrabus melanurus | reverse complement strand
GGTCACGTTTACAGACAGTTTTCTTGAGACAAGTCAGGGGATGGACACATGGACATTTACAAGTCACTGAATATGTCTTGGACTTCATTTACATCAATCATTAAGAAATACAAACAGTATAGCACTGCATGGTAAATCTGTCTGGAGGAGGCAGTTCCCAAAAACTGAGTGACCGTGCAAGAAGGAGAGAAAAATGAGTGAGGGAAGCCACCAAGACACCCATGACATCCCTGTAGGAGTTATCGGCTTCTGTGGCTGTGATTGGAGAAACTGTGCATAGTGCAACTTTTGTCTGTTGCATCACCACTCGCAGCTTCACAGTGCAGTGGAGCAGAGAAGGATTTTCATACAACAAAACAGATCAAATCTAGGCTTGCATCTCCCATTCTGGCAAATTGTAACTGAAATTTTACTTCTTTGTTTTAAGAAAATCCTTCTCTGTGCCACTTCATCATGAAGCTGTATAACTGGTGATGCAACAGTTAAAAGTTGCACTGCACAGTTTGTACCATCACAGCCACAGACGCCTATAACTTCTTCAAAATTGTCATGGGTGTCTTGGTGGCTTTCCTCACTCATTTCCTTCTTTCATGGTCACTCAGTTTTTGAGAACTGCCTCCTCCAGACAGATTTACCATACAGTACCACACTATTTGTATTTCTTAATGATTGATGTAAATACTGAATACTTATTCAGTAAATGACTACTTAATCAGTAAATGACTGTTAAACTAATTCAAAAATAAGTGTGTAAAAAGGGGTTTTGACATAGAATGGAACAGAAAACCTAATTGTCATTGTACAGAATACAGCAAAATGTATATTGTCTATTAATGAAGACAACCAGCCATCCATTTTTTTTTTAAATCACAAAAACTCATACAAAATAGTGAGTCACACATTTTCTGAGGTAATTTGATTTTGGTGCAGTGTTGTTCTTCTGCTATTGTTCGTTTCTTTCTAACTATTAGTCGACTTGCACATTTGAAGACGAGTTGTAACAGAGACTGCTGAGTGAAGATAAAGCCGGCTGCTGCACTTATTACTTCATAGAACTAGAGCGAACAAACGTCCTTTATTTTAAAGAACTGCCAAATAACGCCTTCGAAAGAAGAAAGGAACACAGTTAAATTTTATGTATGATGAAGCTTTATTTTTTTTCATCTTTTTCCTTTTCTGCTTTTATGTGATTGAGCTCATTTTTGATTGTTGCTCTTTCAAAGCCTGCAGATCCTGTTGGCTAGTGATTCGCTTCTCTCATAACATTTTAAAGCTTTGTATCTTTTGTATATATATCAATTATAGTCATTGGTAACTTTAATTTTCTCCCAAGCTGTTGGCTTCAGAACTCAATAATTGTCATTCACAGAGAAAAACAATTATTCTCGCGTTTTAAATTGCTTTCCATCTTATCATTATTGCAATTACTGAGTTTATGGGTTGCTCAGAAAACCTGGAACCTTTTTTTTTTTTTTCTTTCCTGACCTTAAACATATATAATCACAACAAAAACAAAATGCAAACTTATTACAAAATAAACAAACAAAATTAAATTTAAAAAATGCAAAGTTTAGTTTACAGGAGTTCTTAAATTTCAGTAAATTTAGTCAATTTGATTCAAAATTCATTATATTTGATGATTGTTGGTCATTAAACATTTGTAGAGTAATTGTAGAGTCAGTTCTGTATTGTATGTTATGCTATTGTTATGTAAGTTTTACAACTGTACTGCTCTAAAAAGGTACTGATAAGGAAAAATGTGCCAAGCCTTCCCAACTAGTAGTGTGTACCATGGCTTTCAGTTGGCTTTGTGTTAACTTGATCACTTTGGCAAATAAATTAGGAGATATTCACTGAAACATGGGTTTTGTCTTCTGACACTGTTTGGAAATAAAAACAATCAGCTGTGTTGCTGACCTAGCCATACTACTACATTGGGATGTGGCAAAATATAATATTGGCAGTTCTGCTTTCAAAACTTTAAGCTGGAAGGTTTATAATTTATGAGGACCAGATATTGATGTGTTTTGTGGCTCATTGGTTCATGGTAGGGATATGAAAAAGCACCAGATGATTCTGACAAAAACAATTAATTAATAAATAAATTGCAAGATTCAGTACTGTGTTCAGTAAAGTGGGTGGCCCTTAAAGGGTCACGAGCATGCTTAAATTTGAACTTGTCCAAGATACATGCATTTGGGATGTTCAATTCAAATTTGGTGAAAATCTGATGAATTTCATTCAGGTTATCATAGGCACAAGAATCAACACTCTGCTCCATAAAGTGGGCGGTCCTTAGAGCATCTTGGTGGAATCCAATCATGCTCAAATTTGAACTTGTCTGAGATTCACTCATTTTAGATGCCAAGTTCAAATATGTTGGAAATCAGATTTTTTTTAAAAATTCAAGTTATTTTGGGTACATGAAAGTGTAACTTGACAGATGTACTGATAGAGTGCATTTCTGTATCCCACTTCTAGTCTTACAGCTGGCAGAGGATAAAAAGAATAATAAAATTAATGACAGAGCTTTGTGACAAAATTTTATTCAAACTAAAGCTGCATGTTTGAACATAGCCTTCATTTTTCATCAACTGCCAAACAAAAGCAAACACAAATTTAGGCCATCAAAGTGAATTTACGGATGTCGTGTTTGCTGGACGTGACACTTACTGAGCTATTTCCCTGAGAATTTAGTCACCTTCCCTTTGGAGAGCAAAGGATTTCCTCTCGTGGACAACTTTTGTACACAAGGTATGGAGGAGAGGAAGGATACTGCGTTCATCATACCGAGTCGACTAAAAACAACAGTGGAAAGTCTAAGCAGGTCACTTCCAAAATACTGACAGAACACAGACGGAAGGTATGTTTGACAATAAATCTGGAACAGTGCAGTCTGTAACGAATGAGTCATGCCTTTGTCAAGCTGGATGTCAAAATATTAAATGTTTTAAGTAATACGAGTTCTCAAAAATCAAATACAAGCACCAGAAGACAAAACAAAACCAAAAAAAGGTTTAGGAAAAGATAAAAGTACCACAAAGTGTAACTATCATTAAAACCCTTCTGGGCCCTGTCTTAACAATCTGTAGCACACATTCTCAAGCACATTGTGTTCATTTGGGGTGTGTGCAACTCCACTTTGCTGTTAATATCAAGCACAATATAAGCACAGTGAGGTGCAGAGTGCAAAAGGGTTGTATTTAGTCCGTTAATTAACCCTCACCAGTACACTTGGTGTCCAAGCGGACCCCAAGGGGTATATTTTTGATATATTTTCTGAACTGTTATACTTATTCACCTGAACTTTTACATAATTGTCACCTATACAGTTGTTTTCAATTTCACTTATTTTGATCCAGTTTGATAAAATACTGTGGGCTCCATCAAAATTTTTCTTATGGGGTCCACTTGGACCCCAGTTTGATATAATGGTATCTGCTTGGAGTCCATAGCAAAATTTTGAGCTTTATGTCAATTTTTCATAACTACTGAACTGTCAGAGCAGTTTTTATTCAGGATATTTGCATCAGCGCAACTGCAGGGAGTAGGGGTAGGTATTGAATTTTTGTACTGAAGAGTCGTGTTCGAAAAAGAGACAGAAATTCTCAAAAGTCTTTCAAAATGAAATGTGGTTTTTCAGCCAGATACTCAAAAGTCTCTTTTCAAAATAGTTGCAAAGTGACCCTATCTAGTTATGTTACAGATATCTGCAAGACTGGCATAAATAAACACGTTAACAGTATTAAAGAAGAAGACGTTCTGGTGGGGTCCGCATGGACCCCAGGTGTACAGATTAGTAAGTTTCACGATGTGTACTGATGAGGGTTAATCATGGTTGTGATTTGGGCAAAACATGAAATAATCAGATTGCCATCCGGCTTTCACTTTAAGAGTTGGGGTGCGCTGGAACCTGCCATATCACTATTTAGACTCAGTAGGTGACAGAAGTCAGAGGTTTACTGGTGAGGGAATGGATCTGCATACAAACCGTCAGACTGCGCAGTAGATCATTTGTGGGAGCAGCATCCAACACTGCTCCCTGAGATGAAGCACTTGAGTGCCTTGTTCCTGCAACACCTCCTCCTCCTTCATCTTTCTCCACCCGATGTCCCACATATCCCACCAGGCGCAGAAGGGCACCAGATTTGGGCAGCCCCATCTTGGTGTTCTCCATCTGCAAACCCGGGAAGGAAGAAAACCAATGTAAACTATGGTACAAACAAGTTATTAAAGTTTTGTATTTTTCCAGTTTTTCATTTAATTCCGTTTTTAAATTTTGTTTTCAACTCGGTTCCATTTTAGCTTGATGAGTCCTGATGAGGAATCTGAGCACTAATGCGCACCCATCCCTGTGTCTACAAGCAAAGTGTACGTGCTCTATATCCATCATGCTCCGTCACTATTCTCTTGTAACACCACTCAGTCGATGCACAGTCGTCCTTAAGCTGTATTAATTATTAGGAAAACAAAGAAAAGCTGTTTTGAGTTTGATACACTATATCACCAAGACCAAGATGAAACCACAGCTGAGTTTCATCATGTTCCAGTTATCACCCGATTTAGGGTCAAATTCACTATTTAGTTCTTAAATAGTGATTTTAGTCACTGAGAGATAAAGTAGACTGTCCCACTTCTAGGTTATTTTGAGATATTGGCCTTTGAAGTTCAGGGGAAAAAAACCAAACAAAGGAATTTTTACAGGAAGTGACTAATTTAAATGTCAAAGAAAGTAGAAATGATAACAAATTACATATCATTTCAAAGCTTGTGATACTGGGAATATTACAATGCCATTATCTCAAACATGTTGGGTCCTGTCTTAAAGGGGTGTGCATAACATGTTGCACAGGTTTGGGACGTGTCTGCTGACAATGATATTTACGGGAATTACCAGCGCAAACCAGCACACTGGGCACAAAGCGGCTGCCACCAAATTAGTCATGGACGTGTTGTGGCCATAACATAAAATCAACCAATCAGAGTGACACCTGTCCTCACCTTTAAGATGGAGTGTGCCAGGTTCTAGCTCGTTGCTATTGAGAGGGCGGTTTCTTGCGAGGGAGCGATTTTGTGTGCAACAAACCGTGTGAACGCGGCAGGCAAAAGTTTCACAAAATGCTGGAAGTCTATTGACTTCGATGACAGAACATTAGTTGCTTCCACTGCTATGTCTGAAGACTGTTCACTGCCCAGCATGAGTTAATGGAACAGTTAGGAAGGGCAAGTCCAAAAAGAGATGTCACTTACAGCACTGTTAATGGTAAGGTAAAAACTGTTCACTTTTATGCTTTTACGAGTTAAGTTTGGAGTGTGTAATAAGTCTTTATATTGTTGTATTGAAGCACGGGCTGTTACACATGTTAAAGATGTATTACCAGCAGTCTACATTTTAGTTTCAAATCATGTAAAGTCCGTCCCCCTGTGAAAATGGAACCACTCCACTTTGTCCACACAGCTTCAGCCGCCTGCTCCAGGAGGACGAAAAAGAGCATACATTATGTTTCTATTCAGTTCCATGGACTTCTGATGCAGTAATGCTCATCTCTGTGCTCATCAGAGTGTACATGCATTATGACACCACCATGTAAGGCTATCTGATTATTGCATCCTTTGAATTGCTGATATACACTGCACTGGAATTTAGACCAGGTTTTTGGTGGTCTATGGCAGAAACACTTTTTTGAGCCAGACGATACCAAAATACCATTATTGTGCCTAACCACACCTCATTTTTAGGCCAACATGCCCACATGAGTGCTCTCATGATTTAGAGGACATGAGTGTTGGTCATAAAAACCATAACTGAGTTGCATGGAAAGCAGCAATAACACTGGTGCTACACTATGTGCTGCTTTGCGCCAGGTGGAAGATATTCACTCAAGCATTTTCTGTCGTTTATCTGGGTCCGGGTCACGGTGGCAGCAGACTAAGCATACCAGCCCATACTCCCCTATGCTTGGCCAAGTCCTCGAACTCTTCCTGGGGGATCTTGATGCATTTCCAAGCCAGCTGGAAGATGTAATCCCTCCAGCATATCCTGGGTCTTCATTGGGGCCTTCTCCCAGTTGCATGTGCCTGGAAGACCACCCCAGGAAGACGACCAGGGGGCATCCTCATCAGATGCCCGAACCACCTCAGCTGGCTCCTTCCGATGAGAAGGAGCAGTGGCTGTACTCAGATTTCCTCCCGGATATTTGAGCTTCTCACCCTATCCATGAGTGTAATCCCAGACACCCTATGGCAGAACCTCATTTCTGCCGCTTGTATCCGCGACCTTGTTCTTTCGGTCACTACTCAAATCTCATGATATCATGAGGATAGGGGCATAAATCGACTGGTAAATCGAGAGCCTCGACTTCTGGCTCAGCTCTTTCTCCACCACAACGGACCGGTAAAGCGCTCACAGGACTTCAGACACAGCCCCAATCCATCTATCGATCTCACGCTCTATCTTACCCCCACTCGTGAACAAGACCCTGAGACACTTGAACTCCTCCACTAGGGGCAATAACTCTCCCCTGACCCAGACAGGACAACCCACCTTTTTCCAACAGAGGACCATGCTCTTAGATTTGAAGGTGCTGATCCTCATCCCAGTCGCTTCACACTCAGCCTCAAACCTGCCCAGTGCACATCTGAGGTCACTGACTTATGAAGCCAACAGAACCACATCACCCACAAAACACAAGTGGAAGTTAGAGCCACTTTATCTCTCAGCGGCTCATTTGACTGTGCAGGACAGTTAAACTCAATTATTGTGTAAATTATGTGCTTACAGAGAAAGAACTAAAAAATAAAGGATCAATTTTCTTGATTGCCTGAGTTTCAATTCTAGTTTCTTATTTTGCCAGATGGTTTTTACTGCCAGGAAGTGCAGACTCCATGTCCTGAAGCTAAAGGGATAACTGATTGAATGATTGTCAGGATTAACGGTACGTTTTGTAGTTCAGTTTCTCAGGATCAAAGCGCAGAGGCTTTATGATATTGTCAACACAGAACAAGTTCAGGTAGTTTTATGGAGAATGTTAGGAGTTTGGGAATGCAGTAAAGGAATATAATGGAGCAGATTGAGGAAAAGTGATATTGATTCTTGAATATTTTATCTTCATAACTCCTGACATGATATGATTAGTGAATGTGATTAGTGAATTTCTGCTTGTCCTGGCTGCCTAAAAAAGCTTAATTTGTAAAATATTTGAAATAAAATATAAAAATCTAATAAACCTCATAACATTATTCAGTGTCACCCATTGGCCATAAAGTCGGAAAAGATGTTTTATTATCTTTAATTTATTCAGAATTATTTTTTTTTAAAGAGGTCAGATGAGAAGGTCTGAGGACAGAGGTGCAACCTCTGCTCACATTTGGAGGAGGAGTGGAGGTTCCGTTATCAACTGTCTGTTCACACATAAACTCACAGAGTAGAAGAAAGATTTTGATGAAATCTGCAATGACACGGTCCTTAGATCACGCTAGATGTGATTACACTTTGATGCTGATCCAGATGTGACACGAAATCGTTTCTTTTGAGAAAGGTTTTCCTTTTATCTCTTTTTCAGGTAATGCTGCGGACATAAGTTTACATACGCCTTGACTAACAACTTTCAAACTTAATTTTCCTCAACTGCACATATTCCATTTTATTAAAAATTGTGGGGCCCCTATCTTCCACCTGGTGCAAAGGAGTGCACGGTGTTATTGCTAGTTCCCACCCAATGGTTTTCACAACCAAAGCCAATGTTATGTCAAGAACAAGACTCATTTTTGGACCCATGTTGCCGATTGTCTAAAAATGTGGTGTGTTCGGACACTGTGTTGTTTCAGTGTAATCGTCTGCCACCACAACATGTTTGCATCTTATCAGCAATCTATAGTTCTTGGATTTAAAGTGTGCCATAGTCAGAAAGCCTCACATGTCAGGTCTATTAGGTGCAGTCACACAATGACATTTGGGCCAACATGGATGAATGTATTTGCAAACGTCAGTGTGCGCTAGCCTCCGCTGGACCGGTGGAGGCTGGTGGCGGCTAGCGGAGGCTAGCTGAGGTCCACTTCAAACCCGCTCTTCAGAAAACCTACGGTTGAAGTCACAGAGGGTTTGTCCATGATATTACTGTCTATGATAAAGAATCATGCATGGGTGGAATTTAAATGTCTTAACATATTCAGTTTTGTGTTGGCTCTCGATACTGTTAGAAAATGAATTAACGTGACATAGCTATAAATAAATTAGTGGTTCAAAGGTCACAAGGTTAATATGGCTGAAAGGCCTGCTGAGCCTTGGCAGAGGTACACGGTCTACTGAGTGTCCATCTAGATTGAGTTTGTTTTACTTTTCTTAACAATGTTTATGTTCTACTCCTTCTCACTGTAGACGACAACGAGTGCCAGAATGTGACGAATATCTGCGGGGACATGGGGAACTGCACCAACACAGAGGGCAGCTACTACTGCACATGTGTACCCGGATACAGATCGACAGGCCTGGAAGAATTTCAAACTAACGACGGCACTGGATGCATCGGTAATGTCTGATTCTCAGCGTCTTCGTTCACACAGTATTATGAAAGGACTAGACTTTGTTTTGACAGATAACATGCATGTATATATGTAACATTATTGATTGCATGTCACATACAGACTGTTCTCTGTGTGAGAAAGCAGTTATCGCACAGCTGTGAGTGTCAACTCTTTTCTTTTTCATTGTACTGAAGATGATAAACAAATTAGAGGTGGTTTCTTTTCCCCTTTGCCTTTCATTTCCCCCCCGTCTGCCGTTGTGAGAAACCATCTTTTGCTCAACACATTTGTCCCGTGTTAGGGGGGGACATTCCTGCAGATTCGTCGTCTAACACAGGAGACGTCTCGACAACGTGCATGTGGAAATGATGTAGTAACGCTGAACTAATACTGAAATTCAACAAGAATTGAGTTTTTCCTAACAGCTGCACAGTAGATTGAGGAATGGGATTTCCTGTATAGAACAGACATTTAAAAGGATACTTAATCAGGTAGAATTGAGTATCTAATGATGAAAAATAATGTTGCCTTTTCGGTCCCGTTTGTCTGTTTGTCTGTGATCAGCATAACTCAAACAGTTTTGATCCGATTTGGACCAAATTTGGCAGAGATGTTGAGGATATTGAGTGAATGAAGTGATTCGATTTTGAGAGGAATCGGCCAAAGATCAAGGTCACAGGCCAAGGTCACCTTAGATTAAAAGTACTCACTGAGCACAATACTAGGTCAAAAATATTTGTGATGCATAATGACTGGACAAGAGTACTAACTGAATATAATGCTAGATCAAAAGTACTCACGAAGGATTAAGATATGATATTACCTCAGGAAGGAAGCATATGGTCAGATGGTTTTGTGATGAGATGAAATTAGTATTATTTCTCTATCAAACATGTTTGAACATGTTAATTATCAACTCCAGAAGGGGATTTGTAAGAGTGCATTCTCCCAACAGGAGAAAATGGTTGATAAAATTGATTGGCAGATTTGCAACAAAATTCAATGATGTCTGAAAAAAATCTTTAAAAATAATAATAAGGATGACACAATACCACTTTTTCATGTCCGATACGATAACAATACTGGAACCTTCAATATCTGCCAATACCGATACCAATCTGATACCATTTTTCCGGTCTTAAAACAACTACTCTGTTAATAAATACATTTGTCTGGATGTACTTTGCTAACCTAGCCATCTAACAAAACATCATCTCAAACTGTGAAACAAATATTCTACTCCCCTAAAGGAAGACATGGGGCCCACAACATGACTCAAATGTGCAATAGAAGACTCGGATCGGATTTTGTTTTGGTTTTTTTAAATTTCCGAGATCATAGTCAGTAATTTTGGCCAATATCGGACTGATATCAATCCGAAATATCAGGTCGCACGCCCTTAAAACTTTTTTAAAAATCCTTTTATCTTGCTATCATTTTTTACACATTGTTCAGCTTGTTTTACAAGTATATACACAATATTCATATTTCTTATATACTGGTTTCCCACTTTTCAGAATATGTAAAACACATCACTTTTTGAATGGAAATGTAACAGTCTTTGTAATTGTGACTGTGAAACAAAATATCACATAAAAAGTTGATTTTCATTTTCTCTGACAAATAGAGTATAATCTGATGGTCTTGTGGTCAAAACTTTGTTATAACACGTTGTATACTAAAAGATTATAATAAATGCACACAGTGTTGCAGACTTTTCATATCTTTTTTTCCACCCCCCAAAAAACAAAACTTGGCTAATAATTGTTTTAAATGTCTGTCTCTGCCTGTTGTCAAGTAAGTTCTTTGAGGCCTCGTGGCCCATCAGGCCAGTGATTATCTCTGGTTTCGCTCCCTGGATGGCATGCTAGTCTGTCACAGCCAAGGCCGGTACCAATTTACAGCTGGGTGAACTGGGACAACAGAGACAAAGTATTGTCCCTTAGGTGGACATAGCCTGAAGTGGACATACCTCAAACTGAACCCTGGTCTTTTGATTGGCAGTTCAACTCCGGTGCCACCAAACCACCTGTTCTGCACACATTTTCTAGACTACATCAAACATTTTCACCAGTCTTTGTAGAAATCTGGACCTAAGCAAAACAGCCTTCCTTTAGAAGTGTTTTAAGAAAAAATGTAAATGTTTATGCCCTACCTATATGCAATTATATTTTTTATTATTATTATTTATTCCAGATTTAAGTCCACCTTTTTTTTTTGGCAAATTTAATGAAAATTTATTCTATTAACTCACAATTTTTTAAAAATACATTCCTAATATTTTCTGGTTTTGCATCTCTTGAGTGCTTCCAAAAATTATTGGTCTGGTTTTCAGGTCGTAATCAACTTTCTTTGCAAGTTTGATCAAAATTGATTGATTATTTTTGAATAATCCTGCTAACGTTCTAAGACAGAGTTGAGGGTGCAAACATAATTTCCTTGATGGAGGTAAATAACTTATTTACTTTAAAGGAGACCAGCTTAAATTTGTCATGTTTAAAGCGTGCACCCCCTCCCCATTTTTTTGTATTTTTCTTGACCGGGAGCTGAAGTCTTCATTTGCATCTTTCAGATATTGATGAATGCGAGGTGGAACAGATCTGTGGCTCAAACACCCACTGCTACAACACCATCGGGTCTTTCTATTGCACCTGTCAGCGTGATTACATCCCGAGTTCAGGCCCTCAGCACTTTCATGCAAACAGTGGTGTAAGATGTAAAGGTCGGTAACACATAATGAGGCTCATGCAAAAAAATGCAATGCATTAGGTCAATGGTGCAATCCTAATTTTACTGATATTTCAGGAAATGTTAATGATTTAATTTTTTTTTTTTAAAGTTCAATGTGGTGTTATGTGCTAAGTAGTTCTCATTAAATGAAGATGCCTGTACCATCATTGATCCAGAAGAAATGATGCCAAATTATTCAGTAATCAAAGAGATCATTTTTGATAATTATTGTCTTCCAGAGCACCCCCAGAAATACTGCCACGACAACATCGGATGCATCACACAGACTGTCAACAAAACACTTGAATATGTAAGTGTCTCTCCTAATGATTTCAGACAAATGTGGTTTAAAATAAATAAATACGGTGACACTGCCCTCTGTTGGTGACGTGAAGCAGGCTGGAAAATGTTCCACATTAAAGAGGACACAAAGTTTGGCTAAAATCAAGTTCAGACGAGAGTTCGGCTGTGGTAATGTGGAAATGGTATGGTCCACTTTAGGGGTGTGTGAAATTGTAATATTCTTCCAGGCATGAATATGGAAAGTATACGGTAGTGTAAAATTTATAATTACAGGTAAGAAAGATATACAAATGTTTTGAACCTCACAACGTGTTGTTTTTACCTCTTTTGTGGCAGTCCAAGTCTTAAGTAGGGAGTCAGAACCCCCAGTTCCCCCTGTAATTCAAACCATGAACAACAACATACCTTCTTTGAAACATGAGGAGCAAACATAACCATAAACCGATTTGGGCCGCCACAGTTTAGTGCTAGCTGGAGAAGCACCTCTCCTAATCACCAGGAGCTATTGCTCTCTTCTTCTTGGCTCAGCTGATTCACTCAGGATCAAGGAAAAAGAGAGATCTTCCCTTTTAGCACGATTGTTAGTGCAACCAACAATGTAACAGCTTTTAGGCATGATTATATCCGGGTGCTGTTTGTAAAATCAGAGTTGTTGTAATTTAGCACAATTTTCTTAGATTTTTTTAGATTCTTATTTAACATAATTTTCTGAGATTTAGATCTTTTTATTAAATGTAAATGTTAAATCTAAATGCTAATATAAATGTTAAATATAAAAATAAATATTAAATATAAATGCTAAATAGAAATAGAAATGTTCAAGACAAATATTCAGAAAAATATGCTGGATCACAATTAACAATCAATATTTATAGTTAATATTTACATTCATATTTAATATTTATGTTTACATTTCATAGAAAGATCTAAATCTCAGAAAAATGTGCTAAATAATAAAAAAAAATCTAACAAACTGTGCTCTAAGATCTAAGTCTGAGGAAAAAAATGTGCTAAACAATATAAAAAAATCTAACAAAAAGTGCTCTAAGATCTAAATCTGCGAAAAATGTGCTAAACAATATTTTAAAAATACACCTCTGATCTTACAAACGGCGCCCCATAAGATTAAACTATGAACACATCACAAACCAGCCTTCAGAGACTCACTGAACAACACTGTTTTACCCTTCGCGCTGGTTGCTATGGTGCGCAGTACGCTGTGGTGTCACAACATCACAAGAAAAGTCCTTCTTGTGATTGCGCACAACTGCAGCTCTCTGTTCTCAGTCTGTGCGTTTGTTCCTTTGTATGTTTTTGAGTCGGTCTCCTAAAGAGGCTGAATATTGCCACAGATTCAGTGGAAAACTGTGTGCTGCCTCGTCTATAATCATTCCACACAGAAACAAGCACCTAGCGTGACTTCAGCGTGAGCTGCAAGCCAGCTGAGGGAGTTTGCTTCTAAAAGCGCTGCAGCAATATGATGATTTGGTCAATTCACAGTCTGGATCAAACAAAGAGAAAGTACACCGCTGCTGCTGTTTCTTTTATCCACAGACATTTTATGGAATATGAGATTACTGAAGGCATGTGAAATTATTGATTACTCTCACTGTGTCAAATAACTGAACACGTTTTTCCCTTTGAAGATGAGCAACCTCACAGAGCCGCAGAGTCGACTGAGGGAGATTGCCAAGCAGACGTCTGGCGAGCTCACCTCGGTGGAAGTGATCGCATATGTCGAGGCCTTGTGTCAGTCTGCATCGACGCTGGCAGCCAAAGAACAGGAACCATCCGTCATCAATGCAACTCTTTCAGTAAACCTCAAGTGTTCCTCGTTCTTATTCATAATGTGGATGCTATCATCCCGCTTTGAAGTATTTTACAAAAAAGAGTGTTTTACTGACAGTCCAGTTCTGTTGTTACGTGTACATTGCTCAAGCAGCTTTCTCCAAAGCCTATAATAGTAACTAAAGGAGCACTCCGTACAACACATTTGCCTGCCATGGTACGACAGGTGTTTTAACCTTAATAACCCCCATATTCCAGTCCTTCAACCTCAAAACCTACAAATATTGTGATGTATGCATCATTTCCCAGGAAACTGATGAAAATGTAGGAAATATACCCTAATTCACAATGGAGCCAAAAGTCAAAAGTGTTCTTTCTTGGTCCCTATCCACTAAATTTCATAAAAATATACCCCTGAATTTTTGGGTAATTCTGATGATGCATTGCCTGTTAGCTTTATATTGACTATTTTTTTATGTTAACATTATATTCAATTAGCCATATTCACGTTAGCTTTACATTCAGTTAGTTTTGATTCACTTAGCTTTACGTTTAGTTAGCCTTATATTCAATTAGCCATGTATTCATGTTAGCTTTATATTCAATTAGCCATATATTCATGTTAGCTTTATAGTCCGTTATTTTTCAATTCAGTTAGTTTTGATTCACTTAGCTTTACATTTAGTTAGCTTTATATTAATTTAGCCATATATCATGTTAGACATATATTCAGTTAGTTATCAGTACTTTTATATTCATTTAGTTTTAGATTCAGTTGCCTTTATATGAAAGTCCTATATAGGCCAAGTGGCCCGTTGGTGTCAGAGCTTATCTCCGGATTCCATCTCGTGAAGCAGCTGAGAGTCTATAACTCCCCCTGGAAGGGACGCAAATCTGACTCAGGTTACTTCCCCAACCAACGACCGGTACCCATTTACAACTGGGTGGACTGACTCCATGCAGGATTAGTGTCTCGTCCAAGGACACAGACAGGTAGCATGAGAGGGAATCAAACCCAGACCTCCATATTGGTAGCCCCGCTCCTTAACCACTAACCTACTTGCTCTATTATATATGAAAATAGGTTTATATTCATTTTGTTTTAAATTCAGTTGCCTTTAAACTATATTAGCTTTAGAGTCCCTTTGAAGTAAGTCCTATATGGGCCTTGAGGGCCATTGGTGCCAGTGCTTATCCCTGGATTCCTTAGTACTTTTAGAATCATTGAGTGCTTCAGTTAGGTTTATATTCAGTTAGTTTTACATTCAATGAGTTTTTTTGGTTGGCTTTTTTTCAGTTTCATGGCAATATGGTCGTGCTTCGCACTCTCTCCCCACAGCAAGTAGGTTGTGGGTTCAGTTCCCTTCTGTGTGGAATTTACACATTCTCAATGTCTTCATGGGATTCCAATTTCCTCCCACTCTTAAAAAAAAAAGGCAAAATGACAGGATTCGAAAACATTCATCTTTGAAACCACAAGGTGATGGAGCCACTGAAGGGAGGTCCTGATGACAATTTGGGAAAAATAGGATGGAGCGTTACTTGAATGCACCTGTTTTATGCGGTAAAACTAAATACACAAGAATCTTCAATCTCTAAGCTCACAAGCTTTGGTTTCCCAACATTATTTCAGAAAGCAAAAATACATTTAATGCACAAAATTTACATTTAAAAAAACTAAAGAAGTAATAGTCAATATGTAGAACAGGTAGCACAGCGGGATAAGGAGTTGGGCTACTGACATCAAGACCTGGGTTCAATTTCCAGTCACACTGCCTGTGGCTGGGGAAGTAGCCTGCAATGAACTGTCGTTCCGTCCAGGGGGAGTTCGCTTCATGCTACGGAATCTGGGCATAAGCACCAGCAACAATGGGCCACAGGACTTACTTTAGTTTTTTTTTTTTCGTTTTAATAGTCACCATGACAAAGTCTAACTTCTTTTCATGTTATGATTCAATACAGAAACCATCATTAATTTGTTTATGCATCATTTTAATGTAAAGGTTGTGTCTGTTTGTGTGAAAAGAACTAAATCCATATACCGGTATATACAGTACTGTGCAAACGTTTTAGGCACCCCATTTAAAAAACAACCAAATGCCCCCAAGCATCATCTTCAA
>OMMV01187700.1:0-13686 GCA_900302635.1 Chatrabus melanurus | reverse complement strand
GCAGAGCGAAACAACTTTTTTCTGAAGCCCATGTATGTCCAATATGCAAATGTGACTGGTAACAGTGTATAAACTGGGATGCGCGATGCATTCACTACGTATTACTTCTATGTATTAACATTTATGAATACTCCTGAGACAATGTGATGATAATGTATGAATGGGATGTGCTGTATGACTGAAGTGTGCCAGTCAAACATTATCCCAGTGTAACAATTAATAGATTTGTCCTGATCATGTTTGGTGAACTGATGCTGTTAATAAATGACAGTTTGAAAGCCACTAACAGGCTTTGCATGTAATAATTATGATAGAAGTGAAAAATCTAATGGAAATAGCTATTTCATGGCATCCATCTTGGATTTCACAATTCTGGTCATACATAGTTTTCCAAAAATGTCATCAATGAATTCCTTGACCTGCAAAATGTTAGTTTAGACACCAAAGTTGTGATTCCAGGTTAATTAGAAGCAGGGATATGACAAAAAAATTAATTTTTCATCAATCGCGTCCAACATACGACACGCCTCATGGTACTATTGTACTATAGAAAATACATTAAAAGTACATAGTGCATCCCAGTTTATACACTGTTACCAGTCAGATTTGCATATTGGACCACTGGCATCAGACAAAAGTAGAAGTAGTTCCGCTCTGCCGTTGGGGGGGCTGGTACTGCATTTGGGATCACTCTGTCTTTGAAAAGTTTTTAATTTAAGTTATATGGTGTTCAAAGGGTGTGTATCCATGCTAGTTCTGCATCTTTTGAGCAAGTGATACCGGCTGAAAGGGATAAAAAAAAAGAAAAAAATGTAGGCACTTGAAATTAAATTTAAAAAGCATATTTACAACAAGGTCTGTCATCCCACTACTCCTACCTAACCCCACCAACAGTATACTGTGGAGGTGCCAATGTTGGCTGGCTGCAAATTACGATGCATGTCTTTTGTGTTTGGGTGTGGGTGTGTGTGGAGGCGGGGGGGGTCGACCGTTTTTATTGAGCGCTACTGTACCGAATCTAGTTTCATGCTATATAACAACAGATGAGCAAGATGGCAGCACCAATCCTTGTGGTATTTCAGCATCATTTTTCACACTGAAAATGAATTGGGATGCAGTGTCCATCTTCATTTTACAGTCTGACCCCACCTCATTACTTTCACCACTTCATGACCACAAAGAGGTAAACGCAGTTTTTTTTTTTTTGTCTTTTAATCTCTTTATCCTTAATTCCTCTTGATAGGGTGTAAAATGAGGCAGTGGTCCAGTTGGACAGAATGTACCAAGCTGTGCGGTGGAGGAATTCAAGAACGGCTGATGACAGTCAAGCAGAGGTTTAAGACGGCCCAGCTATCCAGCTGCAAGGACAGGAAAGAGATCAGAGCATGTAACGTGCATCCCTGCTAGAATGACTGTGAGGAACACGGCTGGTGTGGAAGGACGTGGGCAAAGCATGGCACAATGATCCAATGCACTCTCTTAGGGCTACAATGTCACACAACTGGAATTGTTGGTGGTTCAATCCAGAGCCCTGTCAGTGTTTTTGCATCACTCATCTTTTGCTTTCACATCAGTCACCATCAGAGGTGAATGTAAAGATCCCTGCAAAGCTCTGGATGTGAACTAGTATGATTCTTCTGTGCTTTCAAAATAGCTCTGACATGCATATGATTCTTTTTCAAGATTATTGTAAAGATGTTGTGGTATAATATATCTCAAAATATATAAATATGAAATGTAGACTACTGGCCAGAAAAATAGATACACCTGTGTGGTACAACAAAGTGCAATACAACAGGCCTGCAATACGTACTGCCTTACATGAAGTGTTCAGCTGTAGTGCAGACTGGTAATTCAGTTGATTGTATCGATTCACTTATATAATAATATGTATAATAGATAATGGCTACCCTTTGCATTCAGAAACACATTTGAAGGGATTTCTAATATTTTGTCCATCTTATTACTGCAGTCAAGGAGGTTATGTGTTCACCAGTATTTGTTGATTGGTGCGATTGTTTGCAAGATTATGCAAAAAAACTAATGAACCGAATATCATTAATAAAGTTAGTGGTGTATGGTATGGTCCAAAGAAGAATCCATTAAATTTCAGTACAGGTCTGGATCAAAAGTAGATAAAAGGACAGCAATCAGGATCAAAGGTCAGCAATCTGAATCTATGCTCAGTGATCAGGATGAAAGGGCAGTCAGTGATCAGAATCTAAGGTCAGTGATCAGGCTAAAAGGTCAAAGATCAAGATCAAAGGTCAGAAATCAGAATCTAAGCTCAGTGACTAGGATAAAAGGTCACCGATCAAGATCAAAAGTCGGCATTTGGGATCAAAGATTAGTGTTCTGGTTCAAAGGTCAGCAATCATGATCAAAGATCAGTGATCAGGATCAAAATTCAGGAACATGATCAAAGATTAGTGATCAGGAACATAGATCAGGATCCCACATCAGCAATCAGAAACAAAGGTGAGCCATCAGCATCAAGGTCATGATCAGGATCAAATGTGACTGTTCAGGATGCCATGATTGTCTGTCCATAGGTGGATTTTGGTCTCGATCCATATAATAATCTGGATCTGGTGGACAAAATTGTCTTTTCAAACAGGGGCTGTCCACTAGAGTGGACTACAGATTGGAATTTGGTTTGGGGCTTAAATTAAAATAAAGAAGGCTGCTGAGCCTTGGCTGAGGTATGCACTCTACTGAGTGCCATTCTAGGTCACATACTGTATATGGACGAGCTCAGATATTAGAAAGACAATGAAATGTGATCCAGTAACACAACACCATAGACCCCAGTCTCAATAATAAGCATAGAGCTCAATAAAATGCCTCTCTGACAGTTTCAAAAACATCTGCATTAGTATTTTCATTAACAATTTTCCTGCAGGACTAATGGGTTGGATTACAGGTGCCTCTAATTTTCTGGTCGGTGAATGTAAATTGCTTTAATAGAGGTAAAGAACTGTTACATCTTGTGGTATCCTTCAGTAAAGTACAGTATATTCCAAAATTTAAAGCACAGGTGCCCAGCCATTCCAGTGTTTTATATGCCTTCAACTGTTCATTTGTTTCTAGGACATGGAATACCATGTTGACTTTTTACTTACGTATAATGTTGTACATGTCGTTCTACTAAGGGTGAGATCTTTATCATTTGGAGTATTATTAGAGGATTTTTTTTCTTATTATTTTCAGTGGATTTTTTGATAAGAATGTTGCCGCAGGATTCTTACCAAAGTCTTGTGTAAATGTTTTCTAGATGTCTTTCCCTCCTTTTCTTTAGCTCTGTTCCTCTAACATATTAATATTTTGGAATAATATCACCTTTACAATAAAAGTAAATGTGACAAACCGGGTGTGTTTATTTGGAGCAGTTGGACACGGTGCGGGGCGTTGAAGGCTTCATAACTCAGTCCGTAGAGCCGGTTATTAATTAACCAAAGAGTTGTGAGATCAATCTCCGACTGCTGATAAACATCAGAGTTTCCTCGGACAAGATGCCAAACCTCATAACTGTTCAACCACGGGGTGCAACGTCACTCGAATGTGGGCAAAAGATGACGGTTTACTCCTTCGCTGCCACTAGATGGCAATAACAACTTTCAATTTCTGCAGATCATAAAGAGGCCTGTACAAATGGTTCTGTCTCTGTCTCTGATAGCTACAGATGATGAGTTTAAAAATAACAGAGGGACATTTCATCAAAGATTCTGGGTGATCTACAATCCAGAGAATCCTTTGAAAATATCTTAAGAGATCTACATCGAACTTACAGCTGCTCTAATGGTAAATAGATTGCATTTAGTGAGAGCTTTTCAATCTAGAGATGCTCAAAACATTTTAAAATGGCACATCACATTCACCCATTTTTCACAACCACAGTCATATTGAAATATTAACAATCAATGCTCTGAGTTCCCTGCTGTTCTTCGGCAATTGTGTCATATGAGAGAAATCCAGTTTTTTAAAAGATTTGCTGAAATAAGAAACATGCGTATCAGTAGGCTCATGTCAAAGAACTCTAAATTAACTCACACTGAGTTTTTCTTTAACCTTAAACTTGCATAGTGTAGTTAATGTATTCATGCTTTTTTTGAATTCCTTACAACATATACTTCTGGTGATATTCTTATATTTTTGCAGGGACTATTAACCATGCACGATGTCACCAGTAAACAAACTGACCGGCGGTACCGTCTAACACCGGTGCAACTTTGATATAAACTGGTATATGATTAAAAAAATACACATATCTGGTCATATTCCTTCAGATGTTTTCTACCACTAAAATACCAACAAATATAAAGTAGGTTGCCAGCATTATTTAGTTGCTTTGTTGAGTGCACTGTGAATTTTTGTAACTCCCGTGTCAGGCGCCCTGTCCACTCTCATTCATTCCTAAAGTAATTAACCAAAAAAAACAAAGTTCTCAAAAATAAAACAGTTGTCAAAAGTGAGTACAGCACTCAGAGGCATAAAGAAGTAAGACCTATAAAGGTGCCAGTGCTTATCACTAGACTCCATAACAGGAAGCGGATGAGAGTCTACGACTCCCCTTGGACAGGACACCAGTCTGAATTTTCCCAAAGTCAGTACCTATTTACAGCTGGATGGGCTGTGAAAATGCAGATGAAGTGTCTTGTTCAAGAACATGTAGTGTGACTGAAAATCAAACCCGGGTCTACATGTTGATAGCCCAACTCCTTATCTCACTGAGCTACATGCTCTGGAGAAAGTTCCAGTGACTGCAGGGAAAGATCTGCTGACAGCTGGGAAAGACCACAAGCCGGGATCCTTTCGGGGCACGTAAGACCAACAGGCCAATTATGAGCTTGGGCAGTGTCTGGGGTGGTATCTCTCGAGCTTACCTGCATTTGTTTCCCAGTAGCTATGTCCCTTTTCGACTTAGTGGGGGGGTGCCTTGTGTGCCTGCATCCTTGTAACGCATCATGGCCCCCAAGGGTGGTGCAGGGCTGCTGAAGTTGGTGGGTGGGCTGAGATGGTACTACTCTGGATCCCACTGCACTGCAAGGTGTATTTGAAGTTCACTAAAATACCAAGAACTATAAAATAGTTGCCAGCATTATTTCGTTGCTTTTTTTAGTGTACGGTGAATTTTTGTAACTCCCATGTCAGCCGCCCTGTTCACTCTCATTCCTTCCTAAAGTAATTGAAGTGGTGAATTCAATAAGGGCCCAACTCCATTTTTTAAAAATAATTTTGTTCTAATTTTCACAGGATATAATTATTTGGAAGGAAAACAATTTTTAACATGATAAAAATAATTGCTCTCTTGATTTCTATCAAACTTTCAAGAGAATCTGCCAAAAGAAAAAATGATGACATCGAAAAATGTGGCCATCCTAAAAATGGAGTTGGGCCCTCATTGAATTCACCAATTCAATTATCCAAAAAAAAAAAAAAAAAGCATAAAGAGAAGCAAGACCTAAAGACCATAAAGAAGTAAGACCTATAAAGTCCCTGAGGCCCACTGGTGCCAGTCCTTATCACCAGATTCCATAAGCTGAAGCTGATGAGAGTCTACAACTCCCCCTAAAGAGGACACCAGTCCGACGTAGGTAATTTTCCCAGCCAAGGTCGGTACCCATTTACAGCTGGATGGACTCTGAAAATGCAGATGAAGTGTCTTGTTCAAGAACAGGGACATGTAGTGTGACTGAGAATCAAAACCAGGTTTACAGATTGGTAGAGCTACTGAGCTACCCACTCTTGATTGCTAAAAATGTTTTCATTTGAGAAGAGGTGTAAAAAGTGAACTAATCCTTTCAGGACCTTGTTCAAAGGCATGTTAGAGATGGTAGTGAGAGTGAGACAAGTGTTGTTCTTTCACGTTCCCCACCCTCTAATTTTCCTACCTGATCAGAGGATTTAGCCAATGACCCTAAGGTTGAAAGGCCTAATGTCTAACCTTTAGGCAGCCACTTTCTGTACGCAGAGGGTAATACAATGATTTCTACACACTGCTTTTGTCTAACAAGCAGTGGCGGACTTGGTGGCCAGCAGACCTAGGCTTTGGAAATGAAAGAAACTCATACAAGCTCATTTCAAGCTACATATAACTTCAAAAGCACACATGATAAGCGAGACAGAGACAGAAGGAAGACGCCTACTTAAGTTATATTCATATAAAATCTTTTCTGCAGGGTTGTGTGGACTTTGACCATGTTTTTTGAGTTTTAGTATGTAACTACTGTTAAACAATCAGATAATAACAGTTTAGAACATTTCTGTGCTGAAGTGGCCTGTCTGTTTCACTGATGACCACATCTGCTCCTAATCCATCATCAATCCAACATCTACTAACCATCCAGGAGGTGGCAAATATGACTATCGGTCATTAGATAGGCAAAAAAAAAAAAATTGCTTTTTTTTTAATGGGTTTGTCCTCAATATAAGCCCTTTTAATTTGGTGAGATACAAGATGACGGCATTTATTATTTTTAAGTTATAGTTTTAACAAACTGGAGGGGAATTTAACAATAAATTACCTGACCTCTGACCTGCAGATATGCAGATTGAAATGAGGTATTTTCCTTTAGTTTGTTTTGGAATTGTGAGTCCTGGAAGACGAGTTAAATGGCTAAAGTGTATCCAAATAACCCCAAAACAAGTGCTGTCGACGATTTTACTGCACAGGCCTTTTACATAAATAATATATTTCACTATTGTTTTCTTATTCTGCTGAAACTTTTATAGCACCTCATACTATATGCTGGGAGGAGTGGTGGCTCAATGCACTGGCATTCTGTGCAGAAGGTCGCTAGTTCGAGGCCTGGCTCAGACTGGCACCTGATGCCTCTCTCCTGCTCACCCAGCAGTAAAAGGGGTACCTGACTCATAGTAGGGGGGAAGGTATAAGGTGGCGAGGAAAGGAACTGGCCATCCTACCTCATCATGCCGTGGCCCTGCACACGTGCTTCTCTAACCAGCACATCCCCTACACTCAGTAATGAGTATGGGACTCATCCTATCTCACCATAGGCTGTTGAGCAGCTTGAAACAATGTTGTTTTGTTGTCTTTTTCTTTGGTTCAATCAGTGGGTATTGTCATGCTTTCTTCTGTATGGAACTCTGGGGACAGGAGTTTAAAAAAAAATCCAAAATAATTCACAATGCCGTTCCAGTTACCATGCCAACCCAATCATACACAGGGGAAGCCTGCACTTCACAGGCACTGGAAACACGGAGGATGAATTACAGCCGTGATTGAGATTGCAGTTGCACCGTAGTGCCGTGGAGATGGAAAAGAGCATTGCTACTGTGGCAAGCAGTGTGTGAGTTGATTAAACAGAGTGGTAGTATCTCTCAGACCTGGATGAAGACTCGTGTGTGTGTGTGTGTGTGTCTGTGTGCATATGCTGCGAAAAACAATAAAAACTCTACAAGTCTCATGTTGTATACTCTGTGCAGCTGTAGTCAGCTCATAAACCTGCCATGTCTCTGTGATATTACATTGTTTTTTGTTTTTTCTTTTTGGCAATGGATACAATGATGAATTAATCTAACGCTATGCCACATAGCTGCACAAAAAAAAACAAAAAAAAACTGAACTCTCCAAGCGCTTCCCCCTTTATCTTCTTCCAGAGTCCCAAAGGTGACAGCAGGTGCATGAGGTGTTCACATGTGGAGATGGAGGCACAGAAGCATCACTGCCACATGGATTTTTGCATCACTCAGTTACACCATCTTTTATCATTTTGCATGTGTGCTTCAGCATCCTTGTGACACAAGCTACAACATCCTCTCTTTATTTCAAACGTGCCTTAGGCACAACACTGGTTAACATGCTGTGCAGAGGCTTTATGCATACTGTAAAAGGTTTTAATTAAGCAGCAAAGTGATTTCTGACGTTACATAAGGATTAGGCCCCTGCTTTTAAATGACAAACATCAGATAGAGCAGTGACACCACACTGACACCTTCCTTTATCATTCTTATTTTTTTATTGTAAAACTTTTTGTGCAAATGCAAAGACTTAGTAAAGCTGCACAAACACCTCCAGCAAATAAATACACCCACAAGATGCACACAGACTCTTAAGCCAGTCTCTCATTGCCGATTTATGACACCCAACTGGCTAAGTTTTTGGTTCAAAGCATAATCCGATACCCAGTCGCGGCCTAATATTGGGTGTAAGCGGTGGTAAAAGTAACGCTGTAGGACACTGTGAGCGAGCCACAATTTTTGATCAAAAAAATTAGTGACGTTGGGATACATTGTGATCCAAAACAGTGAACAGTCAGATGTAATTTGTGCAGAGAGGAGATAATATTTAGCAAAAGTCAGGGTGTGTGAAGGGAGCAAGAGCAAGTGTGGAGCGGAATGATTTTGGCTGGAGCAGCATATTAGATACAACTGGATTGTCACCTTATCTCTTCTTCCACTTTCGCAGACTGGAGCGGTGTTCACACCATGGGTCTTACTTTAATTTTACAGATGGCTTTTTTAAAAATTTCAATAGTGCATCTTGAAATAAATAATTTCTGCTTGAATGTGGCTTTGGCTACTCAGTTATTTTGATGTCAGGCTTCAGTTTAAGCTAAAATTAAAATACAGTACAGATTGTTTTCTGTTTTGGAGCGAGCGGTGAGCGATTTCATTGGTGTGAGGTGAAAGTTGAAGCCTGGCATCTGCGGTGGCTGTGAACAGGGGAGCAGGGGGAGAGTACAGCGCCGTGAGTGATGAGCGGAAATTCTCATCGTACCGCTCCACTCACATGTTCTGGCAAAAGCATACATATCATAAATGTTGGGGCAAGGTCTCTGACTTCTTCTCAGTGACATCTGGTGTTCATCAGGTGTTCAATGCTTGCATGGACTAGGTATTGGGTAGTGACTATGGGTAGGGCCATGGAGATCAGCAGTATAAGTGCCCTCCAGGTGAACTGGAGGCTTGTCTAGTTGCAGTGAAAAATTGGATGTCTGCCAATTTTGTGCTTTTGAATGCAGAGAAGACAGAGATGATCGTTGGCCCTGCCAGACTGACTCATCTTTACGATTCGTGAACATTGTCACTTGGTGACTGTATGATACATCAAAGAGAAAAAGTTAAAAACCTCAGTGTGACATTTGATCCATCATTGTCTTTTGAGTTGCATATTAAGGAGGTTGTTAGGACAGCCCATTTTCATTTGCGTAATATCGCAGTGATTAGACCCATCCTGTCTATGGCGGATCCTGAAACTTTAATTCATGCTTTTGTGTCTTCCAGAATTGACTATTGTAATGTTTTTTGTTTTTTTTCTGGATTGCCACGGAAGAGTATGAGATGTCTGCAGATGGTACAGAATACTGCTGCTAGAGTTTTGATCAAAGCCAAGAGCTTTGATCACATCACACCCATTCTGGCTTCACTTCACTGGCTCCCTGTGACTGTAAGGGCAGATTTCAAGGTTTTGCTGCTGACATGAGGCTCTACATGGTCAAGCACCCAACTACCTTGCTGCACTTGTTAACCCTTATGTGCCTCCTCGTGGCCTGTGGTCACTGGATGCGGACTTGCTCTGTGTCCCCAGGGTTAAAAAGCAGTCGGCAGGCTTTAGAGCCTTTTCCTGCCGTGCTTCTACCTTGTAGAATAGCCTGCCTGTTCGTATTAGAAAGGCAACATCCATTGACTCTTTTAAGAGTAGTCTTAAAACTTGTTTATTTTCTATTGCCTACTATTGGTTTTATGTTTTTATCTTATTTTATATTTGCTGATTGTACATTTTATACATTGTACAGTGTTTTTGCAGTTTTAAATTTGATTTTACCTGGGGATGTGGGATCTTTTTTTATTGTTGTTTAGAGTTAGGTTCAGTCCTTTGTTGATTTTTTTCATTTAAAGTGCTCTATAAATAAGTTATTATTATTATTATTTACTGAGTTTGTGGATGATGCTGTGATCTTGGATGTACTGATTGCAGTGCTTGAGAAGCTAAGTGAGGAGTCAGAGTGACAGGGTTTGCGATTGCTCTGGAACAAGTGGAGATCCAGGCTTTCAATGACTTCTTGGACTTGGCCATCAGCAGTGTATCTGTATGTGGTGAAAGTGCCAAACTTTGCATTCACTTATCTCAGCAGCAATATTTATGTCTCTGGTTCCTTGGCCTTTGAGATTGAAAACACTTAGGAACAGCTGGACAGGGGTCTTTCGTGATGCTGTTACCTTTGCAGGAGAAAGAAACTCCAAGTTTTTAGGGTCCTGGTGCTTCCTGTCTAACTGTATAGTTGTGAGATGTGGATACAAACCAATGACCTAAGGTGACAAATGGATATCAGTGGTACTAGGTCTCTTCAGATGGTCCTTGGGTCCCACTGGAATGACTTTGTGTCAAACAGTTACTCAGGGAGACTCGCATAAGTAGCACTTGCATTGTGAGGGAATGTCAGCTACTACATTGTGGCCATGTGGCATGCGTCTCTGGGCATGATCCAACATGAAGGTGCATCAAAGTTGAGGATCCCAGCAACTGGAAAGACCAAGGAGACACTCTCACTTCAACTGGTTGTGACAAATAGATAGCTACTTTTGAGAGGTGGTGATGACCCAGTTGTTCTAGTGTTCAGCAGGGCCTGACATGTCCGTCCATTAAGCTGGTAGCTCACATACAGAACCTGGTGGTGTCCAAGGCAGCTGACATGCATCATCCTTGGAGGGGAGTGGAAGCTTGAAGAGATGGTCCCCTCTCCGGGCCACTCCACTGTCATGTTCCCGCCAGTTGGGTAATTGGGTAGTGCAGTCTTTAGGGGGCCAGTGCAGGACAGTCGCTGGCTATATGCTCAGGTTCACCATAATGGCAGCAGCTGTTGGTCGGTGAGTTTGTCACTCGAGAGGTGAGGTGGGCTGCATGCAGCGTTCAATGACAAGTGGAAATTCACATTTTCCCTTCATCTTATATAAAAATCTAATGATATACCAACAGGAATGGGATTTCTATTGGTAACTCAGAAAAAGGTTTCTCAACCCTAAATTTGGCATTTTGTATCATTATCCCAAATGATGTTGGTTAATCATGGATTATAATTGTTACAAGTAATGTACGTGCTAGTCCAAGCACAGAACGTGTGCTGTATGAAATTCATAATTTTATACGGATGTACATTTCGGAACCATCTAGCAGGTGCCACTATTCAGCAGGTGGGAGCCAGGTTTATAGTATTTATAGTATTTTGCTTTGATGATTGATCTCGTGCATCAAAGTTAAGTAATCAGTCTAATCAGTTCCTCAATATTATATGTTCTTTCAACGCCAACCTCAGAGTCAGTAAGCAATGCAGAGGTTCACAGGACAATGAACAAGGAACCTAAAAATAATGTATGAGGGTACATCAGAAAGTTCTCAGCCTCACCCAAAAAAAAAGTATCTGGAGGCTCAAGATGTGACCTTACATTTGGAACATAGACTTTCAGCTTTAATTCAAACGGTTACAAAAATACAGCATGACACTTAAAAGGAAATACATCCATTTGTATGCACAGTCCCTCCATTTTCAGAGGCCCTAACAACTTGGACAAACTAAATTTCAGAATTACTGTTAATACAAACCATCGCTTTTATAGGCAGTTTGTTTAGACAAGTTAGAGGTTGGATTATAAACATTTCAAAGTCACTGAATATGTCTTGGACTTCATTTACATCAGTCATTAAGAAATACACCCAGTATGGTATCGCATGGTAAATCTGCCTGGAGTAGGCAGTTCTTAAAAAGTGAGTGACCATACATGAAGGAGAAGGAAACAAGTGAGGGGAACCACCAAGCCACCTATGACTACTTCGAAGGAGTTATATACTTCTGTTGCTGAGTTTGCAGAAACTGTGCATCGTGCAACTTTTCTGTTGCACCACCAGTCACAGCTTCATGGTGGAGTGGAACAGAGAAAGATTTTCATACAAGAAAATAGGCTAGAGGCTCCCATGTCCTTTAACTGTAATTTGCAGCTGAAATTCCACATCTTCTTTTTTACAAAAATCCTTCTCTGTATTGCATTTCTTCCTGATTGATGTAAATGAAGTCCACGACATATTCAGTGCCTTTAAAATGTTCATGCATCCATCCTCTGACTTTTCCAAAGAAAACTGGCTGTGACAATTTGTATTAACTTAATTATATTTAGTTTGTCCATTTACTTTTGGCCTCAGACAATCAGGGATTGCGTATAAAAAATGGCTGTAATTCTTTAAAGATTAAAGTAATACGTTTGCTGAACCCTTTGAATTAAAGCTGAAAGTCTACACGACAAGCACATCTTGATTGTTTCATTCTAACTCCATTATGTTGGTGTACAGAGACAATACAAAAAAAGGTATCACTGTCCAAATACTTATGTGCCTGACCATGAAGTGATTTGACTTTACTGTGAGGATGACATAATGAATAAAGTGTAATTAGCTTAATGTTGTAGCTACTGAAGATTTTTAGAATAAATCGACCAACAGAGGTATTATAGTTTTGCACAGGACACATTAGACTGACACTCATCCATATTTAGAAGAAAAAAAATCTTCCCATTAATTGCCTGGTTGGGAGAGCACCTTAATCTGGGGTTGTGGTGCATTATTTCACTGGCATGAATACAGTGCTTCTACTTTGTATCATCATAAAGCAATTTAAGATCCTAATAATAGTAGTAGTAGTAACTAGCCAGTACCCGGCTAGCATAGCCAATTCGTTGGCTTATAATGTCCATCTGCCATGAGACATCTAACAATTTTTATTATTATGTGTTTACTGGATGTATGTATTTTAATGTTTTAAATAAATCATTAGAACTGCAATATGGGTTAATAATATTTATTGATTTTCTCATAGTTGACAGTATGATTTTATTAAATTCCCAATGATTTATCTGTCCTTTCCACCTGATGACCACTTGGTCGCGACACAAATCTCAGACTGCCTCTCAGACATATCAACATGGATGAAGGCACACCACCTCCAGCTAAACCTCTCAAAAACAGAACTGCTGGTCCTCCCAGCAAAACCTACAATACATCATGACATCAACATCAAGATCGACTCCTTGTCTGTTGCACCTACTAGGACTGCAAGAAATTTAGGAGTCGTTCTTGACAACCAACTAACCTTCTCCGATCATGTAGCCTCTGTAGCCAGGTCGTGCCGCTATGCACTATACAACATACGGAAAATCAGGACCCATTTGACTCAAGATGCTACTCAACTCCTGGTACAGGCAGTAGTCATCTCACGACTTGACTACTGTAATGCCCTCCTGACAGGTCTTCCAGCCTGCACAGTGAAACCCCTTCAAATGATCCAGAATGCAGCGCACGCTTGGTCTACAACCAACCCAAAAGGGCGCATGTCACCCCACTGCTCATCCAGCTACACTGGCTACCGTTGGCCGCCCGCATCAAATTCAAGACTCTAACGCTTGCCTACAAAGTACTCTCGGCTCTGCGCCCACCTATTTGAATGCCCTCATACAGGCATATGCTACCCACGACCGCTGCGCTCCTCAGCCGAGCGACGTTAGCCCTCCCACCAGCACGCTCAGGCCAATCCAAACTCTTCTCATCTGTCGTTCCTCGTTGGTGGAATGCACTTCCAGTTCCTACTAGAGTAGGGACATCCCTCTCCATCTTCAAAAAATGTCTGAAAACCCAGCTCTTCAGAGAGCATCTCCTCTCATAGCACTACTATGGTCAAT
>OMMV01187697.1:0-10221 GCA_900302635.1 Chatrabus melanurus | reverse complement strand
AATGAGATTTGGCACACTTGAAAGTGTGGTCTAAGAACTGATTCTTATGTTGCTCCCTGATGACATGACTGCTGTGTGAACAGTCAGATCAGGTGCAGATTACTGCAAAAATAAATGTGAACTATCCACATGTATAAAATAATTTAGATGGAAAAAAGAAATCTGAATTATGTTAGTTCAACCAGCAACGTGCATGTAGCCTTTAGCCGGAGTGAAAGTGTAAGTCTGAAAGACACAAGAGTAGATTAATAAATAAGAATTTCCTCCAGGATAATTAAAAGGTCATTAAAATAGGTAGTTAATGTAAATCCTTGTTCTTGCATTTTGTAGTTTTATTTATATGTATATATATGTGTGTGTGTGTGTGTGTCTATATGCAAAGTGATGTGTGCTCTTGCTGTTACTGAGATCATCTATTTTTAATAACTCCTGTTTACCTCTTCTTCACCAGGTTGGAACAGGGCAGGCATGAGTGGCACACACCTGGACGAATGGCAGAGGAGGTCCTTTGACATTTCATCTGGCAACTGTACACCTGAACAGACGGCAGATGCCTACCGGGCCCACATCCTCTCCATTCAGTATGCATGGGCAAGCTCCGAACTCTCTCAGGCCGGCATGGCCAGCCTGTTCAGGACCTACTCAGAGCGCTATGCCTCAGTGCTGGACTCAGATGACCCTCGCACAGGGCTCAACAACTATGCAGAGAGTGTGCTACATCTGGCCCGTAGTCAGAGGAACTACAGCGACAAATGGGAGTCGTGCCTGACCATGGAGAGCGTGTTGGAGTTGCCCTGTGTGCGGAAGATGATTCGGACTGGGACAGAGGAAGGAGGCTCCCTGGTGGCATCAGCAGATGTTGACATATGTGTTGGACAAGACAGCAGAAGCACCTCGCTGTTTGTTCCCTCTACAGAAGTCATGACAGACCCTCCGTTGTTCAACTCTGTAGGAAACCCACAGCTTAAAATAGAGGGTAACGGAAGAAACATTGCTGTCAATACTACTGCAGAGATGGCAAGATGTTCTGATGGGATCTCTGGTAATCCCAGCTCAATGTCTAGACCTCCAGTCCGAGCACAGTCTGTGTTTGTTCACACTTCTTTAATTCCTCCACAGACAAACTGTGCCCCTGCAGGTGGCCCACAAAACCGATCATCCTTCTTCTCTACCTCAAATCCATCTAAGCGGAAGAATTTCTATAACCAAGATGGAGAGGATTGTGGCAAAGCGCCATACGGAGGTCAGTCAGCTCTTGGAAGTAACTTCAAAACTGCTCGTGAGCACTTCATTGTGGATCAACAGAAAAAGCACCAGTCCCAAAGATGTCAGAACCCTGGTGTGGCAACAGCGATGAAGAAATCCCTGGGTGCCAACAGGCCTCGAGGGGCATTTTCCAAATTTGTGTCTCCTATACCACGACAGGGGGAAGAAGAAGAAAGGGTGTCCCACAATACCAATCGGGAGCCTCAGGTCCTGGATGAGCGTCTGAAAAATTTTGAGCCAAAGATTGTTGAACTGATCTTGAGTGAGATCATGGATCACGGGCCTCCTGTGACCTGGGATGACATAGCAGGCCTGGAGTTTGCCAAGACTACCATAAAGGAGATTGTGGTTTGGCCTATGCTGAGGCCTGACATCTTCACGGGTCTCCGTGGTCCACCCAAAGGTATTCTCCTGTTTGGACCCCCAGGGACTGGGAAAACTCTGATAGGAAAATGCATAGCTTGTCAGTCAGGTGCCACCTTCTTTAGCATCAGCGCTTCATCGCTCACATCCAAGTGGGTAGGTGAGGGAGAAAAAATGGTCCGCGCCCTGTTCAGCATCGCTCGCTGTCACCAGCCAGCTGTCATTTTCATTGACGAGATTGATTCACTGTTGTCTCAGCGCACAGACGGGGAGCACGACTCATCGCGGAGGATAAAGACAGAGTTCTTAGTTCAGCTCGATGGTGCCACTACCGCAGCCGAGGACCGTATCCTGGTGGTGGGTGCCACCAACCGGCCTCAGGAGATAGACGAAGCTGCCCGTCGACGCCTGGCAAAGAGATTATACATCCCCCTACCTGGAGCAACCGCCCGACAGCAGATAGTTTGTAACCTCATGGCTCAAGAGAAGAACCAGCTGAGACAGGAGGAGCTGGAGAGTGTGGTAACGGCAACTGAGGGATTTTCAGGAGCTGATATGACTCAGCTGTGTCGAGAGGCGGCATTGGGGCCCATCCGCAGCATCCAGCTCAGCGATATTGCCACTATCACTGCTGAGCAGGTGCGCCCAATCCTCTACACTGACTTCCAGGATGCCCTGAAGACCGTACGACCGAGTGTCTCGTCTAAGGACTTGGAGCTCTATGAAGAGTGGAATAAGACTTTTGGATGTGGGCGTTGATGTGGCTTCTGGGTCCTGGAGTGTAACTCCTTTACTGAGCTGGATTTTCCTTGATGTGTCAAAAGTACATTTGTGGTATGGAGTAAATAGCAGGAGCTACAGTATAGTTTGCAATTTTGAAACTTTGAACCAATTTCTAAACTTTTGAAACAACCATTTAATAAAAAAAAAACTTTTGAAAAACTGCCATCTTGATGTTATTGCGCAGCCTACTGTCAAGTCGGTGTAGTGCAGCTATAAAAAAGTCGGTTGAAATCTAAAGGTCGGTTTTCACAGCAGCAATGCTGCTCGTCAGCGCTACTTTTAGCCAAGACAGCAAAAAAGAATTATCGGCGATCAAACAGCGTGGAGGATTTTTGACAGAATGATGTGTAGCCCTAACAGCTCAAAACATTATGGCGTCGGCGATTTGCAGGAGAACGAAGCTGATTGGTTGAATTTAGAGCTGCAGTCAGTGGCAAGCTTGAACTGCGACAAAAAAAAAAGGAGAAAATTGAGTTGCTTGATGTTTTCACAAAACATCAAGAAACGGATGAATTTCAGCACACAGGAAACCCAGGCAAATGCTGTTTTTAAAACAAACCCCAAAAAAACATGATCTGCCTTGGAGAGATGAGATGCTAATCTATGCTAAAAGGCTGGTATGTAGTGTTGCCCCCTCAGTGGTCATGTAAAACTACAGAGGTGTGCAGACATGCAACCATCTGCGCACGTCTGTCAAGATGGCACCAACGAGCAACATTGCTGTCGTGAAAACGGGCTTTAAGTTGACCACATGACTGGTGCTTTGCGATAGAGTCGTAAGCCCTGCGCTGCACCCCGAAGTTTTGAACTTGTTTGGAACTGATCGATCTTGGGTGTTGAACGCGGCATCTCTAACAAGACCACCTTACACTAGATTGTAATGTAACACCACAACCTGAGGCCACAAAAATGACCGCACAGTTGGATTAGCGCTTCACTGCTATTTTAAAAAGTGACAAGCATTCTAAAGCTAGCTCTTTGCATTCCCTTACCACTTGCATAAAATTACCTGTACTTTGGTGCATCATTTTGATTGATGAGTTTAATTGATGCCTTTGTAACGGGTTCCTTGATTCGTTGTCACACCTGACAGGTTGTTGTGACTGGAGTTGAAGAAACACAACTAGAAGTTCATTTGATTACAGTGTGTTATAATTTTGGGAACTTTCAGGGGGGGAAAAATCATTTGTGTTACAGTTGTCCTTATGTGCGCTAATATTTGTGGTTAGCATGAAGAACTTTTTTTGTGTGTTTGGGAACACTGTATACTTGTATACTTGATTGTTAGCTTTTTGTTGTTGTTTTTAAAACCTCTGCCAAGGATGGTGTGTTCACTCATGTCAGTCTTTGTCTCGTTCGGATTATTCAGAACTGTATCGACTAATTTTCTCGAAACACGGTGGCGGGCTGGTGTATAGGCTAAGGAATACCCCATTACGTTTTAGTGTTGCTCTGGATCCAGAAATACCCCACCCACCCACTTAGGCTAGTATTATGTGAAAGTGCATATTTGTTGATTTTGTGGAAACGTGCACAGACCTCTAAAAGAAATCTAGTCCAACAGCTAAGACCAAAAATATGGCAGTATATTTCACTTCTTGGAGAAATTATGACACTTGGCTCACAGATGGGGCAACCCAATAGGAACATTTTTCGATTAGGACCCAACTCAGACACGGCCCCTGGTAGCCGCTATCTTGAATTTATAATATGGCCACCATATTTGATATATCTTTGTCCATAATTTCAAAACTAAAGCAGATAGAAATGTGATTTCAGATCGAGAATATCCGTCCAACAGCACCTGCCCTGTTGGAGCACACAAAGAAAGCTGCATTTCAAGCAGGTCATATCTGGGGTCAGTCCCTAGTTTCCAACCCAGTTGTTCCGGCACCAGCTGATTGGGTTTGGGAAAGGATGGTGATATGTGTACAGTGGCATGGACCTCACTTCATGAGGCCCCTAAGGCTTGCTACGAGCTCCTAAGCTGCAAGTGCAAGAAAACTTGCAAAGGAAACTGCAAATGTTACGGCAAATCTCCAATGCACCTCCCTATGTGCCTGTGATGGACAGTGCTATGAAAACCAGGCCTAAATCAAGAACCAAATAAAAGACTGCATGAAAATCATAGGGTGTGGTTTGCAAGTAATTAACAGTTCAACAGATGGCGCCCATTTTGAAGTCCAATATGGCAGATATCTCACTGAACCTCAAAAGAGGGGTTATCAGCTGAATTCACATTTCTATTGGATTTGGTGTAGAAGTTATAAGAAAATATGTCTAACATGGCAGTCATCTTTGAATCCAAGATGGCGGACATCAGATATGCTTGATACTGATTTCACTGGATTCCTTAACCCTAAAAATGGGGGTTAGCCACTGAAATCACATTTCTATCTGCTTTAGTTTTGAAGTTATGGACAAAAATATATCAAATACAGCGGCCATATTAAAATTCAAGATGGCGGCCACTAGGGGGCATTTCAGAGTTGGGTCCTAATCAAAAAGTGACCCTACTAGGTTGCTCTACCTGTCTGTCAAATTTCATAATTTCTCCAAAATGTGAAATATTTTTCAACTTAGCAGCTGGACTAATCATACCTATGGTTGAAGGGCTTGTTGCGCCTTGGCAAAGGTGTCCACTCTGTCGAGTGCCCCTCTACACTTAATAATTTTATTTTTTTTAAAGACTCATTGGATGAATTCAATTCAGGTTGCAACAGGATTTCCATCCAACTCAACTCCATCCAAGCCTCAAATCAAATTAAATTACATTGCATGGATGCGCTTTATTTGAGTTGGGTGACATGCATTTATTGGATGGAAATCTGGCCTAAAATTGAATTGAGTTCATCCAGTGAGTCGTGTTTTTGTTTGTGCAGGGGTTTTTTTTTTGTCTTAACATGCAACTGCAAAGTCAAAGTACATATCTTGTATATTTTGTGATTGGGGAAACTACATAATGCGTTTCTTCTAGTTTTGTTGCACCACTAAGTTCTAATTACAAGGGTTTAGATGTTTACCAGTTTCTGTTGATTGTGTGTGAAATACGTTTTTCTGAATAAAATAACATTTTTGTGAAGCGCCTCCTTTTTAATCGATTTCTTTTTTGTCACAGAAGCTGCCACGTTTTCCCACGTCGGTCCCTGTAATCCCCAGAGGGCAGCATGATCGCTCTACGAGCCACCAACTTTTTCACCTCACTTCTCCTTCTCCTGGAATGTTCCAGAAACTGGATGTGCTAATCTTGTCCGCGGAAGTTGGGCAACATCGACGTTATCCTGGGTCCCATGATAAATTAAAAAAACTGCTTTTGCACGGCCGCCCTTCCTGTTGGTGATTAAGGCCGCAGGAAAATCTGTTACTGCAGTACATCCCTTTTATTAAACTAATATAAGTATGTACTCCACAAATTGACACATTTCAAACTATTTTGACCTCATTTATTTTAAAAGTCTCAGCTATCTATATTATTAATCCTCAGCCTGTCAGATATTTCTTACAGTTAGTAGGTTTTTCTTTTTTAATTTAAATACCTTACATAGTGCGGCAGTGTAGGAGACGATTATAGATTGTGCACACATGAAAAGAGATGGCCATGCAATTTTAATGAAATGATCTTTGAAAATCTGGAAGACCATGAAATAAGACTTTCATTTATTTTTCATCTTTTTGTCCAGTCCCTGATAAATATTTCAGAATTGTGTGGTTGGCCACTGTGTTGAAACTTTGTTGAATTAGCCAGCAGCGAAAGTAGTCGCACAACCCCGAGGGCGTCTCAGAATGCGGGGAGTCCTCACAGCTGGACCGGGACAGATGCACAGAATTCCTCTGGTGCTGTCGGGATCCATACGGTCCACAGAGTTTTGACTGAAGGTTGGACCATATGGTGTGTAAGGTTGGAGCTCGTTCTGAGTGCGGCTGCAGCAGTGGTCACATATCACAAACATGCATGACTAAATAAAATGATTTTTTTTTTTTTCTTCCACCAAGGAGATTCTGTTTTGTCTGCATCTGTTGATGCGTTAGCAGGTGCTTTTTTAAATTTTGTTTTTGTTTTTAATGAAATTGCTGAAAACATTTGGTCTGTCCTGGTTTGTATAAGTTATCAAAACAAAAACCTAAAAATGTTATGACTAGACTCACCCTGCCTTATCCATGGACTTGCATGTGAGGGTAATTACCAAGAAAACCTTTTTTCAAATATTGAACCTGTTCTGTCTGTGGTGATCCAGAGACATGATGCATGCTTTAGTTTAATCCAGAATTGATTATGCAATGTTTTACCTCTGGCCTGCCTTCTGGTGCTAGTAGTCTTTAAATTATTTCCGCTACTCGTCTTCACGTATGTGTGAGATCAGACTTTACAGGTTTAAAAAACAGACTGGCCAAGCATCTTATCTGACAGATTTCATAAAGCCGCATGTACCTTCCTGTGCGCTGCATTCTCAAAATGCATACCTCATTTGTATTCCAAAGGTGCAAAAAAAGTCAGCAGGTTACATCGCTTTCTGTAATTGTGCTCTTTCTCTGGAATGACCTGCCTGCAAAGATAAGGCAGTGTAATAGACCCTATCGCATATAGTTATTTATGAGCCAGTGTATGCGGTGCACTATTGGTTTTGCCTTTTTTTTTGTCGAGATTTGCACACATCCGTACTTCTGCATCTGCCTCCTTTGTAGCTGCCCACCCCAAAATACATCAAAACCAGATGGGAAAATCTAAATTATAATCTACACCCACATCCCGCCGATTTTACTTCTGTGGTGGAACACAGCTACCACGTATCGTGCTGCTGCCTGGTGCTACTCGGGCTTCACACGGTTTCGTATGTAAACGAACTCGTTGTCCCCTTCGATATTTCCAACTTCCACAAGTTCAATGTGACGTTCAATAAACATATGGTAGGTAGCCATCATCAGATTTGTGTTTCTTGAGTCTTTCATTTGACCAACCACAGACAATAAGCAGGTAAGCAAACACGTCGCTAACACGGACGGGTGCTAACCGTTTCAAATCCCGTGTCCACGCCAGTTTTTCCGTTGAGATCGCAGAATGAGCCGTCCACTGTCATTACTCGGCGTCTTTTGGTCTGTGACTCTTCGTGGTCACACTTTTGCAAAATAGGCTAAACTTGTGCGGCTTTTTTTTTTGGAAAGACTGACAAACTCCCGCCGTTTTCCACAACACCGAACATCCCTTTCTGTGAATTTTTTGCAGTTGTGGCACTGTCATTTTCCTGAATTTTCGCGAGAATCCATGGTGAAAGTGTGGAAATAATGCATGCGAAAACAGCTACCGTGCTCGTAACACACGTAAAAATATAACCTATTTTCCCAGCGCTGCAAACAGAACACACTCACTACGGATACAGCTATCGGAAGTGCGTCTATTGGCTGAAATCTCCCAGATGTTGATGAAGCAATGAATTGTGGGTCGATTTTGCCTATATGCGATAGGGTCTACTCTGTTGACTCCTTTAAATGACTGAAAACGCATCTGTTCTCTTTAATTTATAATTAGCTGTTGTGGATTATTGACTACTAGCCGGTACCCGGCCAGATTCTTCTGGTTATAATGTCCATCTGCCATGAGACATCGAACAATTTTTATTATGTATTTACTGGATACAATTCAAAGCAGAAAAAAACAGTCACCAAAGAAAATCTACAAAATATGTCATAAATATATCATTCTGGCCAAATAAATGTCTTTAATATTTACATGAGCACACCCATTTAACATGACATAGCCACTGTACTGTATCACTGTGATAGAACAGTCTGATATTATTGCTGTATTGGTTCGTATTAATTCGCATTACGTGATATGGATGTAGCACATGTGCTACATCCATATTTCAGTGAGTGTTAATGCAATGTTGAAGCAGTAGTTAAATCTACATTGATGCTAATGATCTTATTCTGAGAATAATAATTTGCCTTCAAGTTAGGAATATCAAAGTAAATTGACATATCTTAATCCCCAAATATTCACATCCTATAACAGTAAAACTTAAATAGATTTACAGTACCTTCTGGAAAACAACATTTTTTTTGTTACTGTTTTGTTCCTGCTTTCCCACTGACCTGGGGCATGGACACAAACATCTTTCAAATCTCTTTACACTTGAAAATGCCACATCAAGTTGGCCATGAGAGAAGTGGGAGTAGAATTCCAACTTTTTTCAATGTCTGACCCTGTGCCTTGTTGATGGTCGTATTCCGCTAAGCACAAAAACGGCCGCGCTCCATACATCAAAGGGATGCCAACATTTACGCTGCACGTGACGTTAAACGTTGCTCACTGCAGATAACGTGCAATATAAAATACTAAAATGACGTCTGCGGTCTTTAGTACTTTCATTTTAGTGACAGCTGATGGGCAAATTAAAGAAATGTTTTGGAAAACAGGCTGCCGTGAGCAACGTTTAACATTCCGTACAGCGTAAGTGTCGGCGTCCCTTTGACGTATGGCGGGCGGCCGTTTTTGTGCTTAGAAGAATATTTATATGATGATGATTATAAAGGACGGGGAAACCCAACACTATGAGCTTTTCCTCCATGCTTGACGGAACCAAAATTCGATTAACGTGTGTCACGGTGATGCTCCTGTATCACTAGTTAGCTTGCTAACGTCTTGTAAGATGTCTTGTAAAACACCTCAGAGGTATTATCTGGTTACAAAAACAGGGTTTTTAGATTTAAAAGTGTTTATTTCTCACTAACTTTTAAAAAAATATAAGAGAAGAAATGCCAAATATTTTAGATTTATACAGAAATAGAGCTCTGGCAGAGCGTATTCCGCTATCTTGGATTATTTTTTTCGAGTGCGAACAACCAACATACGTCACGCTGCCTTCGCTCGGATTGGCATTCGCTGTGTCGGCATCCCTTTGATGTATGGCGCGCATTTTTGTGCTGAGCAGAATATTTATATGATGATTATTACGCTGCAGGTTTTCAGTCTGTGTACTCGAACTTGAAGCTGATTCAGTAAAGCATTCCTGGGGTTGGCCTGACAGCAGCCGACCATTTTGGATCCAGTGATGATAAATAGTGACTCGCACAGTGAGAATGGAGATTTCGATCCAGATCCTAATTTTCTGTATTTGATTGTCAACCTTCTGGGTAGCTGTCAGAGCAGGTAGCTCAGAGAGAGTTGGGCTACCAGTATATAGACCTGCGCTTGATTCCCAGTCACGTTACATGTCTGCATCCTTGGATGCGACACTTCGTCTGCATTGCCCCAGTCCACCCAGCTGTAAATGGGTACCATCCTTGGCTGGTGTCCCATCTAGGGGGAGTTGTAGACTCACCCCCCCCCCTTAATGCTATGGTATCTGGAGATAAGCACCGGCACCAATGGGTCTCAGGGCCTGTATAGGACTTACTTCTTCTTTGTCTTCTTGTGGGTATTTGGTGGTGTTTGTGGCCAGGATTGCATATGACTGCTTTCCCAAACTGTATTTGCTAAAGACAGACATTTAGATGAGTGACACATCAAAGACCAAACTAATGTGCCAGCAAGAGGAAACTTCACAGGGCTAACTGCCCACACCAGGCCAAGTTAATATAAAATATAAAAATCAGACTAAAAGCAAATACCCATCATGAAACGACCTGAACAATACTTGTTCTTTTCGCAGGGGTGGTGGCCAAGCGGTTAGTGTGACCGCTTTCAGTGCGGAAGGTTCTCAGTTCAAACCCCTGCCCATTCTCCATGTAATGTGGAGTTGCGTCAGGAAGGGCATCCGGCGTAAAACTTGTGACAAGTCTACATGCAGATCCATGTGGGACATGCTGTGG
>OMMV01187689.1:0-12143 GCA_900302635.1 Chatrabus melanurus | reverse complement strand
TGACGCTGGTGTCCCAGCAGTTTCCAGTTCATGGTCGGCCTGAGCCATGGTGGTTCCTGGGTTGTTCCTGAACATCCTAATCAATTTCCTCTCATCTGAGGGTGACAGTTTGGGTCTTCTTCCAGACCTTGGCAAAGTGGTGACACATCCAAGTAACTTGTACTTAAGTACAATTGTTTGAACTGATGATCTTGAAATCTGCAGTTGTTTAGAAATGGCTCGAAGAGACCTTCCCAACTTGTGTACATCTACAATTCGCCTTCTTAGATCTTCACCGAGTTCCTTGGACTTTCCCATTGGTCAGTCCAATGAGTGCTGTCAAACACATCCTTTTTATGCGGCAAAGAGAAACTACCAGTTGTAGTCAATCATGATCACTAACGAGGAGTTAATAGGTCTTGGCCGTGTGACGTTAAAAGACATTGCAGAACCTTCAGCACCACTTATTAAAAGATTTAAGTGAATGTATGTATAATTTTGACCCTGTGTGGATTAGAGAAGATCCCAAATTCAAACCTGTGCACTTAATTCTTGTTTTTTTTAAAACTCATTAATGATGTATGCCGTACAATCATTCCACCCTGGCAAAAGTACAGTTCAAAGAAATCATTAAAAGCCCAAATTTACCATGACATTCATGCCCATGATGAGTGTATGTGTAGGTGTAGGTGTAGGTGTTTGCGCGCACACGCACGCACACATACACACCTACATGTGTGTGTGTTTGAGAGATTAAAGGCAAAAACAAATCCTTTCTGGCCTATAGTTTTTACGTACAGCAGAGCAGTTTCTACACTCACAGATATAAAACTGTGGGAATTTGAGGATGTTTAACATGGAACCCAGACTATATTTAAGTGTTAAAAAATAGATAAAACCAATTTTGTACAACCTGATTCTTTTAAATTGCATGTTTACTATCTGAGTGAATGTGATAAACCCACAGAGACATAATCAGATCAGGATACCAGAGGTGTAGAATTTTTATTCTCATCCATTTTACGCTATAGAATCCGGGGATAAGCACTGGAACCAATGGGCTGCAGGGCCTATAAAGGACTTATTTCTACTTCTTTTGCAAGAAAACGTAAACTGTAGAAAACAAAATAGAGTGAAAATATAACTGACTGTAACTACATCAATAAAATACTGAATGGTTTTAAACATTGGTTGATACTTCTTAATGCACTTGATGCTTTGAATGTAATTCTTTGGAGAACAGTAAACTCTAATGTATCTGACCCCTCAGTTGTAATTGCCCAGAATGACGACTGGAAGGAGCACAGAAGTGAGGGAGTCATTTATCTCCTGGTCGTAAAAATCTCCATTTCCCATGTGACCACGGTGACAATTACTCAGTCGGTGTTAGAAATCTTAATCCCTGACCTCGGAGAAACAGCAGTAGCTGGGGGTTCACCCTAGGCAGACTCAGAGCTGGAAATACAGCTGAAATTTCCACTTTGGTTGAGTAAATGTGACTGCTGGACCGTGAGACGTTTCCTCTCACACGCCCAGAGCTCTTCTCAATGGGCCTAATAATGGTACGTTTATGATGAGGACCCCGCCCTGATCCCACAGTTAGACTGGAGAGAGCTTAAAAATGGCTGCAGTGTGTCCGGCAAACGTGATATTAAAGAACACAGAGGTAATCACAAAGGGGGTATAGACAAAACAGATCCTTATTTGTTAACAACCATCAAACATGAACTGCCCTCAAGGGTTTTCAGATGGGCAGTTAATGAGACTTTTTTCTCTTCAGCAGAGGAGTAAAGGAGCCACTGCGGGTTGTTGGATCAGTGCTGTCTAGGGCCCAGGAAGACTATTAAACACATCTGGATTGGAACAGAGAGGACAGCACAATTTATGACAGGAGGGACAAAACAGAGGTAGAGAGAAAGACAGAGCACTCCTGACGGTGGCTTCATACGTCAGTGCAATGTTTCCTCCATCCTTAGTCCAATTTGCAGCTGGGTTAGAGCACCCAAGGGTGATTCTTTGGCACTGAGGCACATGTGAAGTCATAGGGAAGGCTGGGTGCAGGAATCAACCCTTGTAACCCCAAAGGCTTCTACATCCTGATGGATCACAGAGAGCTGAGTCCAAACAGGCGTGACTGCCGCTCTTCTCGGGTCCAGTGAGGTCAGACATCATGTGACCACCTTCTCTGCCAGGGATATGCCAAAAACACTTCCTTCCTCCCTGTCTGACAAGTCCCATATCAAACAAAGAAAAATGACTTCATATTTGGACTGCCTTTTTCCCGATACAGACATTTATCCAGACTGTTTCCTCTGTCATCCTTTGTTTATTAGGATTCTTCTTCTTTCTCTTCATCTGTTCCCACTTTTACATGGGGTCGGTATGTCTGATCATTTTTCTCCATTCAATCTGGTGCCGCACCTGTCTCACCCCGCCCCTTTCCCTTCAAGTCTTCCTCTACTCTGTCCATCCACCTCCACTTCACATGGTCTCAGTCCAGGCAACATCAACTGGAAGTAACTCCTATACAGGCCCCGAGGTCCATTATGCCTGTGCGTATCCCCGGACACCGTGGCAAGAAGCAAAGGAGAGTCTACAGCTCCCCCTAGACGGGACACCAGTCCATCACAGGTAACTTCCCCAGCCAATGCTGGCACCTATTTACATCCAGGTGGACTGGGACGATCCAGATGAAGTGTCATGACCAAGGACGCAGGCAGGTAGCATGAAGCACTGACCTGGAATCCAACCCCAGTCTAGATATTGGTAGTCCAACAAACACATTCCAACTGAAACCCTACCCAGAGACTTTTTACCACAAATGATGGCACAACAATGATTTACAGCCAAGGCTAGTAAACAAAGCTCCACCATGTAACTGCTACATCTGACCCATCAAAAAGGCAAATTTCCAACATTGAAGTTCACAACTTAATGCACCATGGCAGAGGCAGATGCCGAAGAAATAAATACAAAAGACTTATCATTAGTAGAGTTGAAGGCGTTGCCTTGCCGCCCGCAGAGCAATATTTTTGCATTCATTTATGCATCTGTGGCTTAACGTCTTTCAAATGTGATTTTTATCAAATGGATCTTCCTCAGGTTTAACATGCACTGGTCTGAGAAAATCTGCTTCATAGTTGAGAACAAGTTCCCACACATTGCTTTTGTGGCTCCCAGAGTCAACAAGGGATTCCAATAAGATGTTAACATTAATACTAACATTAGCGTTTTGGCCAATGTCATTTCTGGACATGTCACTGTCAGGTTCACCCACCCTCTTTGTAGGCCCGATGCTTTTTAAAGCCATTTTTAATGTCCAATGTGCGTCGTGTCACACTTCCAGATTCACGAGCTGACTCGTTGCAACATTAGCACCAGATGGACAGAGAAGCTAACTGGTCTGAACGCCAGTAACCTCGGATGTGTTTCTTGGAAAAACATTTAAATCATTTTTCCTAAAACTATATTTTAATATCATTTGAACTTTTTAAAATAAATTGCTATTTATGCAAAATGTAGTTTAGGAGCAAGCACTGGTGCCGTGCTTCACTCCATCCACGAGACCACAGAACCGCCTTGGGTCCTGGATGGCAATCACCCAGGCAGACAACCGGTCCATCCCCACCTCTCAAAAGTAACCATCTATCCGCCGCAGCCAGGTGAAGCGTGGGCATCCCCTTGGCCTTCTCCAGCCACTGGGGTCATCAACACTCAGGCACCGATGCACTGGATCACGTTTAGAGAAACGCGCTTCCTCACAACGCAAGTAATACTCCTCATCTTAGGCCATGTCCACACGGCTACATTTCACAAGAAAACAGCTAATTATCTGTTTTGGTCTTTCATCCACACAAATCCGCCGCTTTTCCCACCCCAAAATGGCGCTGTTTGAAAACGACCTCCAGAGTGGATCAAAACGAAAACGGAGGAGTCGTTTCTGTGTGTGGACAGTGAAACTGTGTTTTTTTGGGAAACGGTGCAGTAACACTAACTGCCAGCAGCAGTATGTCCTGTTGCTGTGAACATGTCTGTAAAGTGCAGAAGAAGAGCACACACATTTCCACAGGTCAGCAATGGTGGAGTGTTTTTGACATGGTAGTCGATTTTAATAGCATGTTTAGAGATAAGCATCATGCTGTATAATCTGCACGTGGCATATCTACAGACGACAGAAAGCATGGTGCACACCTCGCTTCTGTCGAGTGGACCCAGCCCCTGTGGGCGGCACTATCAGCCTCCTGCCTTACTATGGCAACACATGACACCCTTTTAATTTGCTCAGCGCTACAGTGCGCTTCAAATGCTGAAGAAGAAATGGACATGGCTTCATGTGGACGTAGATATTTTCAGATACGGCCACATACCGTATTCATTTCAAGCCGGCGCTCCCAACTAAAATGCAGCTGTGTGGACGAGGGCTTAGTCTCCTGAAGTAACTGCTCGTTTGATACGTCATTCCAACTGTACCCAAGCATCCTCCAAAGAGACCTGGTACCAAAGACATCCAGTCGTCGCCTTAGTTCACTGGTTAGCGTCCAAGTCTCACAACCATACAGTAAGACAGGAAGCACCAAGACCCTAAAGACTTGGACCTTTGTTCTCCTGCAAAAATCTCGGCATTGTCAAACACCTCTGTCCAGTGACTTTATGACTCCAGTCTCTCGACCTCAAAGGCCAAGGGCCTGGAGACATGAATGTCACTGCCGAGATAAGTCAATTAAATTGATTTGTATACTGCCAAATCACAACATAAGTCACCCCAAGTTGCTTCACAACAGTAAGGTCTAGCCTTACCTACCCCTTGAGCAAACACATTGGCAACGGTGGTAAAGAAAAACTCCCTCAGGCATTTTTTGATTACAGGGAGAAACCTCAAGCATTCCAGACTCAGTGGGGCGACCATCTGCTTTGGCCATTCTACCAACAACAGAATAACCAATACCAAAGCATAACAAAAACCTCAAATGTGCAAGGACAGAAATGTTGCAGCTAAGCAACCAAATATATACATATAGAGTCCAGTGGTTGCAACAACCTGATGGCTCAAAAAACATCGAAATGGTGAAGAGCTGTCACCAAACATAGGGAGTACAAATGGCAAGTCAGTGTTCCATTCCGTTTCCATAAAATTTTAGTCTGACTTTCTCCAGTAAACATCTTTCGGAGACATCCGGGCATCATCAACACACTCTGGGTTTCTAAGCAGCCTCTGAACTTCACATCATCTCTCAGATTCCTCACGCCTCAGTCATGGAGGGACCTCGTAGGACTTGATTGGTCAGCTGGCGAGGTGAAGGATCCACGATGCCCACGAAGCCCTGGCCTCCCGGCAATCTGACTCCTCGTCGTCAGCTCAACCTCGGACAGAGACCAGCAGAAATCAATGAGCTGGAACGATCAACTCATAACAACACCATCTCACAACAGCAAAATTACAGAGAAAATGCTAGCGAGAATATGAATGTCTCTAAAAGTTCAACACTTTCACCGTATACAGATACACTTCTGATGGCCGAGTCCAGGAGGTCATCAAAGACTGGATCTTAGTCTTGATCCAGGACAATCACAAACCCAGACACTCAGATTCCTCATTGAGCTCCTCAAGTGCTGCAATCAGGGTATTGATTGATCCAGTTCATGTAAGCATTGAACAGTGTAGGAACCAGAACACATGCCTGACAAACTCCAGTTTTCACTGTGTATAGGCTGGCTATGAGGTGTGTGTATATACACACACACACACACACACACACACGCAGACAGTGGCCTCCAATGTGCATTGAACAATAATTTAAATAATCTAATTAATGCATTTACTCTGGCTTAACCTCCTGCTCCTCTGTCTCCTCGAGGTGATGCTTGTTGCCTTCGCGCGATGTGTCAATTAGTGTATAAGCTCCAACGGGCTCAAACATGTATGATTTTAGGGATAAACTTTTTTGACCGTTAAATTTTATGAAAAAAAAAAAAAGTTAGCTGACAAAGTTAGTGGAACTACATTTAGTGGAAGCTGGCTGGCCCGCTAATGATTTTCAGTTAGCTGAAAAGCTCATCTGCTAACGAAAACGTTAGCTTGGCTAATCGGCTGTTAGCGTGTGGCCACCGCAGAATCCAGCGTGATCAGAGGGGCTTGTTTCAGACTGCACAGCCTCTCACAATCCTTTGAAAAGTGATAGGATGAAACGTTCCTTTTGTTTAAGTGATTTGAACACTGGTTATACTGGTTATACTAACACGCTACACCTCGCTTACTCTGTTTTCTTGCATTTCTGTAAGCTTGTTTATGTCCTCTTCTGTAAGTCGCTTTGGATAAAAGCGTCTGCCAAGTGCAATGTAATGTAATGTAATGTAATGTAACATGTCTGGTTATTTAAATGACCTCCTCACACCTTCTGTAGGTCACATTCAAATTCCTGGAAAAATGCAGCTGTTATTCAGGGGGTTATGTGTTAAAATTGGTTAGATATTAATGGATTAATGTTTTCCCCATGGATCCATTTACAGAATGAGTGAGCATCATTTTAGCAACACAAAACACGGCCTTTATGGTATGTTGCATTTTGTCCTGTGATCCTTAGAGTGTTATGGTGATTTAACTGTCTGCTTTTGTGCATTTTCTATCAATTTTTCAAAGTAACACATTGTTACAAATATAAACGGTCAAATGTTACGTTGTCATATTAGCTGCTTCAATAAGTGACTGGACAGAGGTGTTTGGTGATGCCGAGACCTTTTCATGAGAACGAAGGTCCAAGTCTTTAGGGTCCTGGTGCTTCCTGTCTTACTGTGTGGTTGTGAGACATGGACTCTAACCAGTGACCTACAATGATGACTCACTGTCTTTGGTACAAGGTGTCTTTGAAGGAGCTTTGGGTACCGCTGGAATGACTTTGTGTCAATCAAACCGTTACTTAAGGAGACTAAGATGAGGCGTATCAATTGGATTGTCAAGGAACGTCAGCTATGACATTTTGGCACGTGTCTCTGGGCATGATCCAGTAAGCAGGTGCCTTGGTATTAAGAACCACCGAGGCTGGAGAAGGTCAAGGAGATGCCCACGTTTCACCTGGCTGTGGGATATAGTAGATGGTTACTTTCAAGAGGTGGGAATGGATCAGTTTCCTCCCAGGACCCAAGGTGGTTCCACAGTGAGGTGGACGTTGCGACGCATGGCACCAGCACATGCTCCCAGACCTGATGGATGGATAGATAGATGCGCTATCATCTTGCACCTCTCCAAATTCAAAGAATATATAACGAGATTAAACTGATTCAAATTTGATGAACTTTGATGCATCAGATCAATATTAAAAAAAGCGTATTTTTCTTCTGTAATTGACCATAGAGCTGTCTGCCTCTTGCTGAACATGCCTAGACTTGTGGCAGGGAATAATATTATCATGTGCATGATGGAAATTAGGAGCAGGTGTGGTAGAAGTTACATGTAGCTTGAAATGAGCTTGTCACCTTCTTTCATTTCCAATGCCGAGGCCTGGTGATAGCCAAAGCCAGCACTGCTCGTGTAATATGTAAGCAGAAAGATGGATGATGTCAATATGGCATAGCGAAGAACTCAAATTCGTTTTTATTGGAAAAATTCAGCAACGGAAAAGCAGATGTCTAAACATGACTTTGACATATCTTTACAAAAACAAAAGTCATTTTACATGTATTTGAGTGTAAGCATTCATATCTTGATGCTATTCCGCTCATATTACACAGTGTGTCATCAGTGATGGGTCTGTACAGGGAAGGTGAAGAACGTCACACTCCCTGAAAATAGGAGTGGAATTATCCCGTCTTCTTTTCAACCTCTGACTCACTGTGGGACTATTTGTGACTGTGAGGGGAACGATCCGGCACCCAGGCACCTGTTCCTCTTTACCCACAACACTGTGCCCTCCCAGGCTCCACTGCAGCAACAGACTAAAAAAACCAACAATTACAAACTTTCTACATTAAAAAATAAATCAAATAGGAAATGCAGCTATATTCAATTATGATTTGGAATGAAGTTAATCAACTCTAGGACAAAAAAAAATCAGTTAAGACCAACTCATCTGCATATTGCACAATAGAATTTAATACTTTGGCTCCATTTGTGCAAAATCACCTAGTTTAAAAGTCTGCACATGTTCTAATTTTAGCACAAGTGCACGTTAGGCTAATAATGAAGCAAGTCAAAGAACACGGTAATTCAGTAAGTGGAAGAATGTTATTCCCTGTTGATCCAATATTTGATAGGTTGACACATTACCTTAATATAAAATTTTACCTGTTCCCCCGTCGCCCCGGCGGGGGAACATCGAAATGCTGTGCGTGCTTGCGTCCGGGTAAAAAGCAGTACTCGCAATAATTCTTGATAGGTTGAGTGCACAGCCACCAAATTTGACCACAGATGCATCCCATGGAAGTTCAATGATGAGTGACCGTGACCTACTTCCCAAGGTCACAGAGCAAAAAACAAAAATAACAGTAGTCACAATGACTTCCCATACATTCTGTGCACGGCCACCAAATTTGTACCACAGATGCATCCCATTGAGGTCTTGGATGAGTTTGATGATGAGTGACCTTGACCTATTTCCCAAGGTCACAAAGCAAAAAACCCAAAAATGACAGTACTACATATGGTACTCACAATAACTTTCCATTACATTCAGCGCACGGCCACCGTGCGGCAGGGGACACAAGGCCTTCAGGCCAATATCCCATTTTTGTCACACAATAAGACTACAAGTAAACAAAAGTGGGAGACTGATTTTGCTGCTCAGTTGGAGGACAAGAAATGGTTACAGCCATTCACTGGCATTTTAAAAAGATTTTTATATGTTGCACAGAATTCCATTCTACTTTCTGGAACCCCTTAGCGGTTCCATGAAGTAAACGATGCTGAAAACACAGCACCAGTGCATGCTTCTTGAACTGACCTGAGGCCTGTACTACGAAGCGAGTTTAACATGCCCAGGATCTCTTTTAGTTATCTGGCTTCACTAATCCTAACAATTGCAGTCTTGCTCAGCTGTCTTACGAAGCTGGTTATCAACTCGGTAAGTTATAATCTACTTTCGGCTTCTCTCAATTGAAACTCGGGGGCAGTGGTTGGCAGGTCTATAGCATATTACATAAGCAAAGCATAGTTGCTTTTTTGGATTGATTTGTTGCATCAAAGTTAACCAATGCCTAATCCGTTTATTCTCATTATATGCCATTTTAACTTGGTGAGTTACAAGATGAGACCATTTATTGTTTTTGAGTTATTGGACCCTACCTTACACCTGATGCAAAGCACCACAATGCCCAAGCGCAAGTGCCATTGCTAATTTCCATCTGACATAGTTGTCATTTTTACACCCAGCAGCCGCTTCCTCTAAGTAGCAATACCACTTACGCTCCTATGGGCATGTTGATCTAAAAGTGATGTGTGGTGGGGAGCAGAGCTAGCGCAATGATATCGTCCATCACCAGAAAGCATTTCTATATTAAAGCAGAAAATCTGATCAAAACTCCGTGCTGTCTAGCACAGTACAAAAAGCACAATAGTCAGACGCAACTGACACAAGTGGCTTCACAACACACGTACATTCTGCTTGCTCTGACAGGTTGGTAGTAATCTGTTAACAAGCCAGAAATCCTTTCACATGTATCTGTTTCCTCAAGTACCACAGCGTTATGTGCCTGGCGCAGTCCAGTTTAAAGAGAAGGACAGGTGCTACTCTGATTAGTTGATATTATGTTCAGACTCCAAACGACCCCTGGAAAATGAACACGGTAAACCCAACCATTTTGTGCTAAGCAACTGGATTGCGCCGGTATTTCCTGATGCTTAAACAACAAAGTGTATTTGGACATGCCCCAAATGGGCTGGTGCTCTCTGTGCAAGTTCGTTTGGTATCCGCTGCCAAATTTGGGCCCATTTTGTTAAACTTGGTGAGAATGGACTCATTTATCTATTCATTCCCTCACTGCATTTTCCAAAGTCTAGGAATGTTCCCAATATTATAAGCTTTAAAATGATATATAAATTATGGTTTCTTCTTTCTTTGACATCTAACATTTGTCACTTTCTATAAAAAAAATTTTGTTTTTGGGTTTTTTTCCCCCTGAACTTTAAAGGCTAGTGTCACAAAATTACCTCCATGTGGGATAACCCACTTTACCTCTCAGTGAATCAAACGTAATCAGCTCTTCTTTGATCGAAGGCCGACTTCTACACCACATTTCACTGAAATCTGTTCATGTCTTTTGAGATATGTTGCTAACAGATGAACAAACAATCTATTAACCAGACCTACCCCAAAATTTAATAGGTTATTTCATGCGGAGCAGGTAACTCGGCTCCCAATATGTAGACCTGGATTTGATTCCCAGTCGTGCTACCTGCCTGTGTCCTTGGACAAACTCTTCATCTGCATTGTTTCAGTCCACCCAGCTGTAACTGTGACCTGTGATGGACTGGTGTCCAGGGGGAGTCCCTGATCCTGACTTGATCACTTGATGACATATTTTTTAGTTAGATTCCACTGCAATAAAAAAAAATTCTCAAAAACAACATATGCAATTTTAAAAAATTGATGTCATTAGTTTTCTAATTTGTGGGTCTATAATTTCAATAAATATTTATGTTTTAAAAGCAAATTAGACTACTTTAAATATCAACAATAAATTTTCAAAAGCTTGCTACATTAGTGATTTAAATTTTTTGTGGTTACAGTAAAGTGTGAAATAGTTGGGCAGCATGGTGACCTAGCGGTTAGGTTCCCGGTTCGAGGCGACCCCTGCCCATTCTCCATGTAATGTGGAGTTGCGTCAGGAAGGGCATCCGGCGTAAAACTTGTGCCAAATCTACATGCAGATCCTGCTGTGGCGACCCCAAGTTGAAATTGGGAGAAAGCCGAAAGTAGATTATTACAGTAAGGTGTGAAATGGTATAGCAGCTGGCCCTCGACCAGGTAGGCATCTAACCACAAGGCGTAAAGGAGGGCAGTTCCACTTTACGCCCCTGCCCTGGTACTATATGCCTCTACTTATACAGTTGTATGGTCCTTGCCTCCTAGTGGAGCTCCCCAGGGAACTGCTCATCAAAGAACAGGTTGACAGGGAGAGATGGCTGGGTTCCATGTGCCTCAGTATAAGTAATGAGCTGGAAGGGTTGTCCTTAAACCTTGGCTGATGAGAGTGTATAATGGCAAAGGATAGAGGAGGAGTTATGCTAATCTCCCGATGGCCAGTGCATATCTGCTGGTAGGACTTGTGTCCAGCAATGATATTTAGCAAATGAAAGACGTATGTCCAATAACAAGAGTTGACAGAGCATTGGTGACAGTTAATTTGTTTTTGCATTTAAAAAAATGTGTCAATGTATGTGGAAAAATAAAACTTAAGCAATGCAATCATTAATTAATAAATATATGTCTAAAATGTAAAAAACAAACAAACAGAAAACTAAATGGTACAGTTCCACAATTCACCTGTGTTGCAGTCTGCTGGCTCTTTTCCCTGCGATTATCAGGGCAAGCATGGGCATGATGGAGTGAGTCTGTGGGTTCGCAAAATTTCTGTCACTAAGTGTGTGAAACTACTGGCTAATCAGCTATGAAATTTTGGGTTTTGATAGATACCTGCGAGGACCACGGAACCTCTTATTTTGAGCCATGTTGTAATCTCTTAATTCAATTCACTTTATTTGTATAGCGCCAAATCACAACATAGTCGCCCCAAGGCGCTTCACAAGGGCAAGGTCTAACCTTACCCACCCCCTCAGCAAGCACAATAGCAACAGTGGTAAGGAAAAACTCCCTGGATGTTTTATAAGTATAGGAAGAAACCTCAAGCAGACCAGACTCAGAGGGGGGACCATCTGCTATGGCCATACTATCAAAGAGACAGAAATTCAAAAATACAAGCACAAAGTCCAACAAGAGATATAACACATGCACAGAGTGTCCAAAATATATATATAAACACACAATCTTCCAATCCGTCTACGTCGACTCTGATGCCGTGTGTTGAAGTCCTGCAGATGGTGAGGGTGAGGAGTCCAGACGCCGACAGCTGGTAATCCAGTCTGCAGTCCAACTTCAGCTGCATGCACCGTGTCTTCTCATCAGGACCTCAGGCAAAGGGCAGAGCAGAGATCCATCAGCCATAATGACCAACAC
>OMMV01187682.1:0-14578 GCA_900302635.1 Chatrabus melanurus | reverse complement strand
TGGAAGGTGAGTGATCAGCTTAAACAAAAACTACTCTTAACTCGCCGAAATATTGACGGATTTACAAACGGTTTGCCTTATTACAAACCTTATTAACGTAGCTATGATACAGGATGCTTGGACATGTTGAAATTAAAATTATGCATTAAGTATGCAGGAACATAGTTACATCTCTGACGTTTATAACAAATCAAACCGTTTGAAAATCGGTGGAAAATTGAGCCAGTTATGGTTATTTAAATAGTACATGCTCCATTGACATTAATGTTATGAGTGGGGCCAGCTGTCTGAGGTAAGATGGCCGCCATGTGGCAACGTCGCTCTCCATTGGCTAACAGCGCGCGTAAGTCATCTAGCCTTTCTTATATATATCTATGAAGTCTACACTTAAAGCCCCGGAGGCGTTGCTGACTGGGCACTTAATTGATACGCTTTATAGCCAATTGTTACAAAATAAAGTTCAAACTTGTACACGGTTATGATTATTTATTTCTCACCACGTTTTTGCAAAATTCCATAAAATTGTCCATACATAAAACAAGCTATCGATTGCAAACAACGCTGTATAACCTAACACACCTTTAACGACGTCGTGAAGCGGTCAAAAACCTATGTGTGCTCCCCCTCCGTCAAGCAACACCTGACACCTGCATGAATGTTCCACTTATATGGTGTGAACCTGAATTAGGGTAGAGCGACACCTAGTGGCCCAATCAAAAATAATTAAAACATAAACCCAAATGGCTCCCACATCCTGGACTCAACCATCAGAAGTGTATCTGGACGCTGCGATGTGTCGAACTTGTCGAGGGATTCACTTTTCTCGGCAGCGAGGCTCGTGTCTTTGGGGTCGAGAGATGCCTCGGGATGCTGTTATGGAGTCGTGAGGCCCGTGGACGGAGGTGGTTGCTGATGCCGATACCTTTGTAGGAGAATGAAGGGCCGAGTCTTTGGGGCCCTGGTGCTTCCTGTCTGACTGTGAGACTTGGATGCAAACCGGTGACTTAAGATAACGACTGGATAAATTGGTACTCGGTCTCTTCAGAGAATCCGTGTGTACGACTGGGACGGCTGTGTACCAAACGAATGGTTATTTATCTCAAATGAGGCATATCGCTGGCCTTATGAGGGAACATCATGAGGCTAGTGGTATGCCTCATTTGAGATAAATGGCCTCATGAGGGAACATCAGCTACAACATTTTGGCCATGTGCCAAACCTCTCCGAGCAGCATCCAGCGCACAGGTGCCTCTGTGTTGAGGACCACGGCAACTGGAAAAGGCCAGAGGAACGCCCATATTTCACCTGGCTGTGACAGATAGATGACTACTTTTGTCTGCCTGGGTTGCAACCCAAGGCGGTTCCATAGTGTGGTGGCTGCAGCAAAAGTGAGGGATCAACGCTCCTAAGCCTGAGATACAAACTCCTGAGGTTTCTTTATTTCAGGTTGGCTCTCTGGGTACTTTGAGCTACTTCTGGTTCTAAATTCAATAATGTGTGTCTTGAAAATAAAATAAAAAAGCCAAATATTGGCTAAGTAATTGCATCATCTTCAGTTGTGCAACCATAACGTACAACAGGGAAGGTAATTATCAATAGGAAGTGGCTATTGATATGGTACCATATTCCTTTTTCACAGTATGGCATCCAATAAGAGATGCCGTGATCATACGGCATCCAATAAGAAAGTGTCGCGATTATCGTGAGATAAAGAGGGGCATCGTGGCATCAAAGCCCAATTGACAAATTTCAAGTTCAAAAGTTAGGGTTGTGCATGAACCATGACGCTGGGTAGTTTAAATAACAACGGGTGCCGCACTAATAGCAATTCATGGTTTGCATACAGTACCATATCAAAAGCAACAACCAATCATTTATTGAGGTGCCAAAACACCATCTGGATCTGGAAAAAAAGAGAGAAGTGGCTCAGTGCTGTCAACAGAGGCAACACCCACATATTTGGCTACTCCCATTTGATCAGGGTCACGTATGGACCCACATGTTGATTAGGTGATTTGTGCAGATCATTTCATTGCAGGTTCAGATTTACTTTATTTTTTGTTTATTTTCATTTCTACGTTTAACTTGACGTGGGGTATGTGGTTTGCCTTAGGAGGTCCCTTCTTGCCAGCACGTTGTTTCATGCCTCACTCATCTAAATGTTGATAAAAATCATTCAACGCTAAGACAATGAAGTTGTAATAAGTCTCTTAGAAATGGTATAAAAAGTGGCGTTTTTAAATGAAAATGCATAACTTGAGTGTCAACCAAGTAGGTGTACAACTTAGCATAATGACACGGAGGCTGGTCCGTCAATGTAATACAAATTAAATACAGAAAACTAGGATTTACATATAAACTTCCATTCTCTGCAATGGGCAGTCGGGTTTTTATTGTCATTCACTCGGAAATTGCCATCTGTTGTGACATCGCCCCGATCCTAAGCCCAAGAATGGGCTGTTCCTCAAGGTGCAAACCTGGACGTATCACATACAGGCTCTTCTTTGGACAATTCCGATTGCACGAGTCCCAATATATGAATGCCAATCCAATAACAATATTCCCCACTGGTGGTCTTCCCACTTTCAAGCTGATAATAAGAACAGCTATGTTACAAAGTTACTTTATTATGGCATAATCTGCATTTTCATTATGTTTCTATTTACAGGACTGAAATCCACCTTACTGTCAATGAGGTCTCATTGATGTTGCAGCTGTCAAACAATGCATTCCACTATAAATTTCTACGTTGTTATTATTAATTTTCTTAAAATACAGCATGATTGAAAAAAAAAAACCTAGTTGCACAAATATGTCAACATTTTTAGCTATTATATTTCTTTTTACACATTTCTATATTACAAAAAAAGAGTTCATGGGTGAAAATGAAACTACAAACATTACAGTGTTAGAATACAGTCTCAGTTATTGCCATATATGATATAATAAAATTTTATATTCAAAACAACATCATTAAAAATGTCTAAAATAAAGATGCCCTGGTTCAAATTGGATTCTAGTCTACTTTACAAACCAAAAACGAACAAAACCAAAATAAGCCAAATACATCCTGCAGAAAGTGAGTTGTGAGCGACGATGACCAGACTCTCGAGAGGTGACAACAATCTGATACAGATGTCCTTCTTCCACTGAAGCTGCTAGCATAGATTTTTTTTTTTTGTGTGAGTATGCTAAACCACACCTATCTTAAACTGTGTGGGGTTTTTTTTTTGTTGCTTATCCTACAATACTGCCAAGGATATTTCTACCAGTGAAAGTCTCCTGCGATGCAAATCTGGATTCACCAGAAGCTCATGTTTGAAATATTCAGCACAAAGAACATTTGAAGATCCCTTCATCCTCCATTAAATATTGTGAGCAGAGAAGATGTGAGGAGCGCTTGAACTTATTTTAAAAGAGAAGCTTCGTGTTAGAACAGCTTGAACATGTTTAAACTTTTGCACACGTCTGCACAGAAGGCTTAATTGACTGCTTTAGTTAGAAGATACGATCATATTCTTTCAGGATGAGCTCCACTATCTGGTTCTGGAAGACCATGTGCATCGCGATGTTGGCCGACTCCATCTTTTCTGGTCGAAGCAGCGTCGGGCCAAACACAATTGCGACGTTCTGCACGGACATGCGGTTACTTTCTCCGTGTTGGATGACCCTGTCAAGAAGAGAAACGGGGAAATGATGCAAGGAATCGTACATCTTTTGTCATTTATTTCATAAGTTCTTAAATGTAGAGGTGTGATCAAGAAAAAAACTGATTAAAAAAAAAAAGAAAAGTCAAGCATACTTGATTAAATGACCAAACAGAAGTTCCATGGTATCGTGATTTGGTGGAGGAAGTGATCTGACAAGATCACGAATGTAAGACACTTTTGTTTTGTGGTCGGGATTTCCTACAATAAGAGCACAGAAATAAACTGATGGTGCAATTCAAGTTCATCCAAAAAAACTGTATAGCAGAACACCATTTTTTTCTTTTATGGTTTCACAAATGTGCTTACTGATGGCATCGATGAACTCATTAAAGTGGCTGTATGGGAAAAGTGGCTCAGGAAGCTCTCGAAAAAACAGCTTTAGTGCTCCAGTGATGACGTGAACGTCCTCCCACTGGCCATCCTCAAGGTCCAGTTCCTCTGTTTGAACACACGTACACATCTGTTAAAAGCACAGCAGGGGGCACTGTTGTGCACAGTGAGCACAACATGTGCACTCTCCAAAAGGTTTCATGAGAAGTTTTGCAAATTGTGGCAACTCTACTATAAGCAGGCAACTTTGAAAAGAGAACTTTAACCAATCAAGTTTACCATGATCGGCCTTGAAGCGTAGTTTCTGAATGACAGCGAGGTTCCCGCTGACTCTGTACAGTCCATCAGTGTATAAGCCTGTAAATCAACACATTAGCCCCAATGGTTTGACTTTGCTCCAGCATGCTACAACATGGTTTCAGTATGTCTCAGACAGTGGCTTAAAAAGGCCGATTACCTCTCTTTTCCACTGCTTTGACACAGTTCTCCACAAATCTCGGAACTGTGGTCTTCTCTTGTTCACATAGTGTGGCGAGATGGCAACCGAACACATTTTCTGTAGTGGATTAGATTATTATTATTATTATTATTATTATTATGCTACATTCACATTAACAGCTGAAGTGACTTGAATCAGATTTTTTTTTGGGCCAAATCTGATCTTTTTGTTGGGATAGTTCACAGTGATGTTTGTAAGTGACCTGTATCTGATCATATATACATTAAATTATTTGTGTTAGTATGTTAGAATGCTATTATTAGTACACTAATCAGTCTCTTTTTTTGTATCTAATAGTTCATTCAAATAAATGGAATTAACTACTTACTCTAACATTTTAGGATAAGATTAATTATATTAAACATTGCCCCTTTTTTATTTATTCATCTCCAAATGTCATTCTATTAACATTTAATAATTTGCCTTAGCATGTTAGGATGCTATATCATCGTATTAGTGCCTCAGCCCTTTTATCGACTATACAACCTCACAAGTAAGGCAAGGCAAGTTTATTTGTATCGCACCATTCGTACACAAGGCAATTCAAAGTGCTTTACAGAGACAGAGAAATACATTACAAGCAAAGACATCAAATTTAAGCATTACATTAAAACATTGGAATTAAAATAGAAAAGCATCTTGTTCCACAGGTGAGGAGCATAGAAACTAAAAGGTCAAGTAATACCTTAAATAATTAGTTTGAATATGTTCAGATGCTAATATTGCATGAGTGTTTTTCGTTATCTGTCCACAAATGAAATCATTTAAATACGCACTTAGCTATTAGCCTGAGCATGTTAGGATGCTAATGTCAGCAAGTTAGTGGTGCAGACATTTTTAGGTCATTAATACCATTAACAATTTATACTATTAACTATGTATGGGGTTATCTTTTTTGTTGTCGAGCTCTGAAAAGGTTTTTACAATATCTGCCACCAACCCTCCAAAACAAGTTCTCTGCAGGCTGGAGGACCACCTACATGCAGGTTAATATTATTCCCAGGACACACTTATGGACCACTCACCGAGAAAAAGAGTCCCGTGGAAAAAGGACTTAAAATTTGATTTTATCTCAGACTGCCTAGTTTTTGCTTTATGATAGTGAAAGGCAATGAATATATGTTTTAACAAATAGACAAATAGTAAGGTTAACAAGTTATAGTGTTTGTGTTGACACCACACTAGCTACCTTGGCCAGAGGTCTTTGTTTAATTGGTGCAAATAAGGGTCATTTCACAGTAATTGAATATTTTGTGTCCCGCCTGATAGGCCCTCAAGAGATAAGGATAATTCTTTCTTCAGGTCAGGACAATCAGTGTAAACATGATTTAGAATGGTATTCTTAAAAATTAACCCAATAAAGACCCCTGTCCATGATTAGCATTTTTAATATGATGAATTAAAAAGAAAGCTGAATGGAAAATGGTGGTGTCCCTAACCCGTGGTCGAAAATAAAAGTAGAGTTCTATTTGGAGGAAATTCTTATATTTTGTTTAAAAAAATAATAATAAGACCATTTTTTGAGTTAAATAATGATGTTAATTCACACTCCACTACATTAAGTATGTAGTTCCCCCTATAAGGTATTATTTTTTCCATTGTTACCAATGTCCCCAAGGTATAATGTCAGTGCTGTTACCAAACAATAGGTTTTCCATTGCTGAAAGACTAACACTTCTCTCAGTTCCTCACTTGGCCAAAAGGTTCTTTCCACTGTCTTTGACCTTGGAGGGAAGTTCAAAATGGAGGCCAGGAGAGTCTGATCTGTTGAATTTGCTAAGTTTCTGAGATATTTTGACCAGTATGTGTAATGTGAGTCGCTGATGTTACTGTGCTATTAACTTTATTGGCATAGGTACTGAAACAAGTCACATAGAGGCACAAATACCATCCAGTTGTATGTAAAATATACACACTAAAGCATATGGCTTATGCATGCTAAGTGTTTTTCCAAGTTTTTGTCAGTGCTGTTACCATCAGTGCTGTTATGGTCCTCTGTGATCACGATATAAAACTATCTGCTAAAGGTACAATTTCCTAATGAGTGCACTGCTTAGCTGTGGAATATTATAACTGTATTTCCTACATCAATATAAATTGATTTTAGGGTCAAAATAAAAGAGTAAAATTGGTCATATTCATGGATTGGAAAATTATCAATTACTGTGAAAATGACCCATAAATCTAATTGTTAAGAGAGTCCTCTGTGAACCATTCACTTTGTGAGGCTGGTGCACCACCTTCTGGCCAGTGGACAGAACAAGTTTTGAAAAGGTGGTTCGGTGAAAAGGGAGCTCAAAGACATAGGAATGCAGGTATGGATACGGCATCTAATTAATTAGCAGTAACATTAAAATGACAGAATAATTCAAAATATTGGATATGCATGTACATCATACAGGGCTGTATGATGTACATGCATGTACCAAAAAGATGCGTTTCCAAACGAACACACATCTTGTTTGACATGTGCATTAAATGAAAACACTAATGAGCGAGACTGCATTCAAGCATGTATTTTGGAAAATACTAAACTGGTGCTTCGAAGTATACATACTCAAAAACACAAGTATTCAAGTAGTGTCAAACTCATGGATCACAGCTTCGAAATCAAAATAAAGTCAGCCTTGTGCATACCTCTGATGTAACCTTTCTCCTTGACCGATTGCAGCGTGGGTCGTTTCATGAGGAATTTCATCAGCTTTGTTCGAACCCTCTTCTGTTCTGTTTCTCCTGCAGAGCTGGAGGAGTGGGTGACACTGGACCTGGAGGCTAGAAAAAATGTAATGTTCTAATGATTCTAATGAGTTCTTAACGGGCCCGATCTAGCGAACTGGGTCACGACTAACTGGGACATCAAATTGTTCGCTCAGACACACTTTTTCTTCTGTAGTGCAGGAAAATTTAAGCTATTTGCTCAGTTCACCTCTTTGTTTTTCCGCATTGCCTCCAGACTTGTCATCTCGTTCGCTGACCTCTCCGTCCTCTTCTTCTGAATGATGGTCCTGGTACTCCTGACATCAGTGGACCAACACAAATGTGCAAAACAAGGTTTGTCACATACTTTATGCAATATAATTTCTATACTGATGGAATTTGAACATGCATCATTTGCAAGATTTCCGACTGCTTTATGGATAGTGTTATTATGAAGCAAACTGAAGCACAGTATGGTTACTTGGTGCACGTATGAAACAAAATGGAGATGAAAACAATAAAGCAGCAATAAAAGAAACTAAATCAAAAGTGTTCGGAGGCCGGTGGCATTGCTAATAAAAAGTAAAAAAGTAAAGAACAAGTCTAGACAGTACTGACTATGTCCCCTATTACCCAGAACTACAGCCAAGAAAAGACTGCACCACCTGATCTTGCTTTGAGGTATCACTTCCTTTTTCTCATTTAGCGCCATATGCAGCTGATGGTGTTGGCAAAGCTTTGCCGAAAGTGATGTTTTGCACCCTCACCAGTTTTGATTACACCGGTGCAGTGATTTTGATTTTAATTCTTACCCCGTGGACAAGAAAAAAAATGACTGCTCACTGAAATGGTAAACAATCTCAGACTGGAACAATATATTCTCTGAAGACAAAATCAGTCAAGTGGAAGGATGACCACTCCCAACCAACTTCGTTTCAGGTGGTACATAGCTGAAAGGCCTCCAAATATGGATGTTAGCTGGGAAATAAGAACAAAACGCAATCCTGTATCAACCGGCAATGCTCCTAGTAGGGCGGGATGGGGTAACAGGTGGGACTGTTAAACTACCTGAAACACACCGTGGGTCTAATGACTGAACAATATTGTGGTCAATACAACCTCTCGCTACAAGAAAGGCAAACCGTAGTAAATTAAAACCAGGGCAGATGGTACTTCTCAGATTTGCCTATCCAATCACCCATGAAAGGCAACTTCAAAAAGAAACCAATACTGAACATAGATATCCTGAGCCACTGGTGCATAACGGCAAGGCAGTGATTTTACAATCACAAATGAACAATATGGATCATCCATTTGATTTAGTAATCTAGGAAGTACAAGTAGTGAAGCAATCAACTGGTTCTTTATCATTATTATTATTATTATTTTGGCATTTATAAACAATACATTGTGAATTGGTTAGCATTGTGGCCTTAGACCAAAACGATTGTAGGCCATATAGTGGGGCAGCTAAGTGCATTTTTTGGCCGACTCGTTCACTTTGTGATGCAAGCACCAAATTTGGCCTGAAGAAACTCCTAGGGGTACCTTTTACAAAAATAACGTTAGCCATTCCAAAATCCAATATGGCCACCATTTTTTCAACATGGCCGCCAAGGACCCAATATTATCATTTATCATTTAATTGCTGATTTAGTTGTGCTTTTGTATGATTCTAACACTTTCAGGCATGCAAGCTCGTTTGTTTTTTTTCTTTTCATTTAGTAGTCTGTTGTATTGATTATGTAGTACTTCTTGCTTCTACAGCTATTCATGCAACTAACAGACACAAATTTAATGACTACAGAGGCATTTTTGTGCCTAGGTCGTTCAACAAATGTCCATTTACCTGTTTTGTATACGTGTATATCTTTTTAACCCTGATTAAAACATTTGAAAGCTATGCTTTTATTCTGTTATATTAGATTCTTTCACCCTGTATCATTGTGGCAGCATTGGAATTCCTATATAATTTGCAGCACTTTTACAACTGTCTTCCTAAGTCTGTATATGTGTAACGTTACAAAAGAAATGTATTTGACAATGGCTCTGAAGTAGTTTTCATGTCTATTTTTTGACTCTGTAGACTAATTTATCCTTTTAATTTAACATAACATGCAAGTTTACATGCATATAGACAACAAATGTAAAAATATTTCCTACATTTTTGGTATTATACGGCATTTAATAAATTTCCAATAAAATGCGCCATCTATGGTGGCCATTTTGAAAATATGGCCACCATATTGGATTTTTATGTGGCTAGCGTTTTTTTCTTAAAGAATACCACAGAAGGGCCATACATGCCAAATTCCATGCTTGCATCACTATGTGAATGATTTTCCACTTATCCGCTCAGCTAATACACAATCTCTGGGGCACATGCCTGCATGGGATCTTTCTGTGTACTTCCTCCACCAGTCCAAAGACACAGAGATTAAGCTCACTGGAGGCTCTAAATTGACTTTAGGTGTTGGTGAGAGTAAATGGTTGATTGTCTGCCTGTATGTGGTAAGACTTTTGCATAATTTAGAAGACAAACTGTGTCTCTCTCACACCAGTTCTGTTTATTGATTGGTTAGCTGTGCAGTAGCATCAATTGACCAGCCACACTTTTCTTCCACGCAAATCATTATTCACACTATTTCCTCTGTGTATGGATGTAAGACATCAGCAACAACAGATCACAAGGATGAGGAAAAATGCCGGACAGATTTCTTCATATTTTATGATCCTTTTTTTTTTGTTGAGGACAGCTACTTCATCATTCCTCGAGTGCAATCAGTCTAAAATCATACAGATGTAGATGTTGTCTGTCTGGTGGACTGTACAAAAAGCCTTTGACCTGTGATAGACTTGTGCACTGTCCAAAGTTTATCTCTCACCAGCTGTAAGCTGGGATACATTCCAGTGCCTGATAACCCTCAGTCATAAAGGGAAGGAAATAAATGAAGGGATGATGCATTTTTAAATTCAGTCTATAATTCTCGCACATACAAAAAATTTGAACTGCAGTAATGTTTCACTTATCAATAATTGACAATGAAATAACTTACAAATTGGCGTATGGTATCCACTAAGATTTTGTGCCAGTCCTGGATGATACTTTCAGTATCGTACTGTATCAGAAACTCCACACCGTTCTTGCCTTTCAACTGGAGGACAAAAAATTTGATATTGAAAAGCACCATTAATCAAACTTGGACTGTATATTAAAGAAAAACAAGGTTTTTGTTTTCATCATAACACTGGAGAATGTACCGTTGTGGTCAGTAGTTTTCATACATTCATGCCCATGATGAGTGCATGTAAACTTCTGACCACAACTGTAGATCCCAATCTCAAATAGATCCAACATTGCTCAAATACATATATATATATATTTGAGCAATGTTGTGTTACAGACCACTTCACCTTCAGCAAGATAATCCATCCACCTGGTGGGTGTGGCATATCAAGATGCTGATTAAACAGCATGATTATTGCACAGATGTGCCTTGGACTAAAATGTGCAGTTGATATTTTAAAAAAAACATCTTTATTAGGTGAAGAAGCCAGATGTGGCGAACCTGGGTTGGCATGGCTACACGTGTTCATTCCTGTTGTCAGCATGCCTATTGCACACCCCCTTATATATTATGTGATAAAACTGCACATTTTTGACTGGGCTTTCATTGTGACCAGCCTGAGGCCCATGTGTGTAATAATCATGCTGTTTACTCGGCATTGTGATATGCTACACCAGCCAGGTGGATGGATTATCTTGGCAAAGATGAAGTGCTAAAACAAATTTTTGAACGAAATTTGAGAGAAATAAGCCTTTTGTGCACACAGAATAAATCTTAGGTCTATTATTTCAATGCATGAAAAATGGGAACGAAAACAAATGGGCTGCATTTATATTTTTGTTGAGTATATGTTAAGCAATGAAGATAAAATGTCATCCAAATGGCATCCATTGCATTATGTCCTTTGTCAAAAAATAAACACACCTCTAAAACATTCTTTTTGCTGGATTTATCCTTGGGAGCCCATCCAATAGTTGCCCCTCGCATCTCCACTGTGACCTCTGGGACGATCTGATTGGTCTTGTTCTGTGTGGACAAAAATACAACTGTTTAAAAGCTGACAGCAACCCCCCCCCCTCAAAAAAGCTGTTTATAAAACAGCTCTGATTCTTTCTGACAGCTCATACTTAACCTAAGGGCGTGTGTTGACAACAGCCTACATGCTGCAGGTTGATATTTTGTTTCATAGGTATAAGACATGACACCAAAGATAGACAATGTTTAAAAAGCTGCAGGTGAGACGCACTAGTGGGACTGGAGGAAGAGGCGTCAACCACGTATGAAATATCAAAACACTCCATCACAACTCTGCCATCTTGCAGAAATGATAGACTGCAACATGCGTAGGAATTGTGCATTCACGTCAAAACGACTTACTAACGCTGGATGGGCTCTTTCTTATCCTGTAATTTCTTGCATAAAGAGATGTGAGTTCTTTAATTATAAAGAGAGGATCGTACCGAGGCTCCTATTGCTGTCGACTTTGGATCTTTATAAAAAGTCAGCACTCCTCCGTGAAGAACCGCCCATGTCTGGGCCCAGTTTTTCCTGAAAAGTGGTGAAAAAAATTATACTGTGGCATAAAGCAATAGAAAGCTTCGGGGGGTGAGATGACACATGACACCTTACACACCCACACTGAAGAACATGAGATGTCATTATGGCATTTAGGCTTACCTGACTTTTTTGCCGTTCTCAGACACTTTTGTCTTGTTGAGAATTCCAGCTTTCTCTAAGTTCTGCAGCTGAAAATGGAAAAAGTAATACGTTTCAGTGTTTGGATTACTTCCAATTGTTTGAAATACAGTATGAGTCAAACCGCAATGACTTAATAGAGGCATGATCGTGATTACAGTGCTGAATATAAGTAAGTGTAGTTTATATATCCCGAAATAAATCAAAACACTAAAAATGATCAAGGTGGTTCTACTTAAGTTAAGTTCAATTGCTGCCTTAAAAACATGAGTAAACTCAATTTCAAAATAAGTTTTGTTTCAACGCAAAAGGTTAAGTTATAAATGATCATTAATTAAAACACTTTTATAACTTAACCTTTTGCGTTGAAACAAAATTTATTTTGAAGTTGAGTTTACTCATGTTTTTAAGTCAGCAATTGAACTTCGTTTTTAAGTAGAAGCACCTTGGTCATTTTTTACAGTGAATAAATGAAAGAAAAAAAAATCCCCTGCAGGCCAAAAAATATTTTCTCCATCAAATTCTACTATAAAAGACACCTAAAATGGCATAAATGGAATATTGTTATTCTTGGTATTTAGTCCATGGTAGGGCTACCCAATTTGGGGCACACGGGCCACATTTGGCCCACATTCCCTTTATTTTGGCCCACTATGGCAAGTGACAAGCTCTCTACAAATTAAAAAATAACTGTTAAGCAGATTAAATAGTATCATTTTTATTATTTTGACATTTTATTTTAGATTCAGAATGTAAAAAAAAAAAAAAAAATGTTATATGTTATTCACACAGCATGAACATTTATTTGTGGCCCGTGGCCCTCCATCCAGATTAATTTATGGCTTTTCAAAGGAAAGAATTTGAGCATCTCTGCCCTAAAGGGGGGCTGGAAAAAGGTTGTGATTTTGTGAGAGCTCGTTTTGCAACATAATGAAAAAAATTTGCAAGATAATGCAGTAGTTTTTGTAAGCTATCGCAGTAGCTTTGAGAGACAGTTTTGAGAGATAACACAAAATGTTAGATTTTGTTTGTAAAGTAACACAATCGTTTTGACATATCACAAAACTGCTGTGTTATCTTGAAAATCTACTGCGTTATCTTGGAAGCGTTTTCCCTTATCTCGTAAAACTATTGTGAGATCTCGTAAAACCATCATGAGACTTCACAAATCTCTATATTTTATCTTTCATTTTCATTTATGTAAAATATTTTTATGTGTGTGAGGTCACACACATAAATTGGACAAATGGGCGAGAACAGGGAAAGAGACACAAACAAGCATGAGCAGTGGGTCAAACAATAATAATGTAAACAGGAACTATACAATAAAGACTCTTGACAATAAAAGGTAAGCAGCTTTCATTGTAATGAATAGTGTATGTGCCATTTTGAAGTCCATTATTTAATTTTCAGAATAGATCCATGATGCCAATTAAAAAACTATTAGGCAAAATGTGACAAGGAAAGCTGCAATTTATTTATTGAATATGTCAACAGAATGTTTGGCCTATTCTCTGTTCGGTATATCACAGTGAAATGAAATTACATAAATGCATACAGGACTGTATCCCTGCAGGAAATCCAGCAGTAAATGGCAGACAAGGTGATTTAAGTGACTCGACCATTTCATGCAACAAAAATTAATTTCTTAGGTGGTTCAGCAGTTGCTCGAGTGCTTTAAAACCACAGTTTGCCTGTGATACACAGACGCTGCTATCTATGGATGAAGCTTGGGCGAGCGCGTAAACTAAACCCACGGTATAGCGTAGCCACCTCGAGGTCAGATAATAGGGATTTCTCCAGGGCCGAAACCCAAAAGCCTTGAGAGAGAGACAGACACACAGAACGCCATTCAGATAAGAGGCAGGTCACAGTACGCCACGACTTGCTTGATAAGTTTGACCAGCGCTGTCATTTTTTTTTTCTGCCTCAAGGTAAATGAAATATTATGAGCTGGTATGACATGTTCTGCTCACGTTATGCTCTGGAGAGTTCCCTGTGCTGGAGCTGTCACTGCTGTGGTCTGACGTGGTCCTTCTGTGAGTTGGGAAAAACCTCTGAGCCAAAAGAAAACAGCAGTTGAAGCAGATTGTAGAATTTACAGAGTAGAACATCTAAAACAAGAGCAATCATTGATTTCTGACCTCGGCCAAGGGTTGACATGGACACAGGCAAATACATTTAACCTTGATCCGGATCCAGAATAAATAGTTTTGATGTAATCCTTAAAATGATCCCGATCTGGATAAAAAAGATGATCCAGAATTGGGATCCCGATCTGGATCACCTCCAAAATCTGAGTCGTCCATGAAAAAACATGATCAAGAATCGGGATCCCGATTCCGGATCAGATCCTGGATCAAATGGAAACGTCCATGGCCAAAGACTTATATGTGGTTCAAATTTTGTCAAAATCGGTTAAGTAGGTTTGATGTAATCCTTAAAATGATCCCAATCTGGATTAAAAAAGATGATCCAGAATTGGGATCCCGATCCGGATCACCTCCAAAATCTGAGTCGTCCATGGCCTAAGACTTGTCTGTGGTTCAAATATTGTCAAAATCTGTCAATTAGTTTTG
>OMMV01187671.1:0-13767 GCA_900302635.1 Chatrabus melanurus | reverse complement strand
AACCAATAATTTGCATCATTTTTTACAAAAATTGAAGCAACTTTAACATTTGACCCCTGTACAAACTGAAATTGACCTTTGTCACCATTTTTGCTGTTTTTGCCCCATAACTCCACAACATTAAGTCAGAGATAGTCCAAACTATACCTTTTTAGAATCGTTATGATCAGGCGAATAATATGGTATATGTTTCAATATGATTGAAGGATTCTACATTTGTCCGGATGCCATCTTGGAAAATATGGTGGCCATCTTGGATTTTCATGTGGCCAACGCTCTTTTTGAAGAGAGCAGGTCCTGGAGAATATCTGTGCCAAATTTCATGCTTGTGTCACCATCTGAACGATTGTTGCAGTTATCCGCTGCACTACAGAGGATCTCCAGTTTGTCAACAAATGCGTGAAAAAATTATTGAAATATTTGAAACAAATGAAATGACGTTGACCATACAAAACATGAAATATCTTGGATTCATACTGTCTGCTATGAAATAGAAGTCAAAGTAAATTTAAGAATCACTGCATTTATTTTATTTTATTTATTTTATTCATTTTTTGCATTTTCCATACCATCCCAACTTTTTCTGATTTGGGGTTGTACAAAAAAGGGAAAAGTAATTAAAGAAAGGACAGAACATGAGGTGGGAGATGATACCATACCTTTTTGTCTGTACTGTAACTTAATGATGGCAAACTCATTCACACTCCCACTCGCACCTACGGTCAATTTAGAGTCACCAATTCACCTAACCTGTAGGTGTTTGAAAGTGAGAGGAAGCCAGAGCACCTGGAGGGAACCCACATAAACATGGGGAGAACATGCAAACTCCACACAGAAAGGACCAGGTCAGAAGCCAACCTGGGACCTTCTCACTGTGAGGCACCAGTGCTAACCACTAAGCCACCGTGGCGCCCGCTAGCACGTATATTTCTTTTATTCTATTTTTAAGTCTTACTATTTACATGTATGAATTTCTTGCATTTCCTATGATTTACATTTGTCTTTATAGTGCTGGTGGAACCTTGACAGAATTTCGCTGTGCAGCTAACTACCATATTATTCTGTGTACATGACAATTAAAAACGTGGTGACAATAAAATGGCAACAAAAACTGAGAACCTTTGTAATATAAAAAATAACTGCCATTTTTTATGACTCCTTTTGTGTTTGAGATAACGCAAGGACCTTACAAGCCCTTGTGTGACCTTACAACCTCGGGAAACTTACAATTTTAGTTCCAAGTTCTTCTTTCTCATCTTTATACCACATTTGTAATTTAGGGAGTTCCACGTGTTGCCCAAGGACACCTAAACACAGCCACACTCAGGGATTGAACCCACCATCCTTTAGTTGCACAACTGCATATTTGTCCCAGACTATCTGGCTGTGGGGCACATTCGAGTCCACAAGATGGCAACAGAGTGCTGCCACCTGACCAGTGGTGGTTGATGCACAATCAGCTGAGCGCTCCTATTTAAACCAACATTAGTTAAATTTATGGTGAACTGAGTTTACACACTGTAATAGAGTTTTCTTTGCTGACATCACTTTGAGATGATTTGCTTCATCTTTTCCAGTCGGTTGCCCATAATTAAATCCAAATGACTCCGTCGTCACGACAGATGTCTCCCTAGAATTTAAACACTTGTGTTGGCTTACCGTGCGTCCGCTTGTGTGTTTGTGCCTGCAGGAATTTAATTATGTCACATACATTTACATTCTGGTTGCATTTTGTTTGACTTTCTCTGCATGCTGGTTGCTGAATATGGTTTTGTGGTTTGTCTCTAATGAACTCAGCCATGTACAGTACTTTGCTCTCTGGCCAACAGCATGTGTGACTCATGATTGAGTTACTCTGTGGCTCTTGCTTGGAGGTGGGGGTCAGTCCCTTTAAGTTAACGTTGTAGCTCATCACATCCCAGCCTTCTGCACCTCTACTCACTGCCTTATTTGTCCCTCACTCCAGAGGCTCTTATCTCGTTCTCTGCTCTTCATTTTCCTACTGACATCACATTGTAGAGATGCCCAAATGCATGCACGCGTGCTCATGCTCACAAACTCTTAAGAGGCAGTTGACTTTTACTTTACGCTTTAATCTCTCCTTGATCATTTCCAAACACGCTGAGCTGAAATCTCAACCCGGGCTCTGCGACTTTCCATTTCCTGTGTAACCATGCTGTTCTGAACAATGACACGATCCTCAAAAGGTTTTATCCTAAATCCTCAAAAATCTGTAAGAACCACCGCCATGAAAGTAAAGCAGAGAAGCTCTTTCCAACAAGCCATTATTTTTTTTCCTTTTAGACAAAAGAGACTTGGCTTTGTAGCTAACGAGACTGAACTCATGGTCTTGCGGTTGGAACTGAACAAAAACATTTACAGGGCCTGAACGTTGCAAGCGCTGTGTGTAGTCACACGCATGTGTATGGGCATGCACATGCATGTGTGTATATACATATATACTGTGTTTGTTGAGGCTTTGACTCGTGCTCAACATTTCCTCTCCGGCAGTTCCTTGGTCCAGTACATGATTAGAATAAGAGAGTCTACCTGAAAATCACACCAGGGCCTGTGGGGAAGATCGTGTGCATGCATACACATGCACACGATTCCACTATTGTATTGCATCTGAGAAATACAGTGGGAGAAGTCAATACATTTGTCACAAGCACAAACTCAGCAGTGACTTTCTTGTCTCTGGGTCCTCGGTATTTGAGGTTGAGAGATCCCTGGGAAGAACTGATGAAGTCATGAGATCCCTGGACAGAGCTGTTTGGCGATGCCAATATCTTTTAAAGAGAACGGAGGTCTACGTCTTTCGGGTCCTGATGCTTCCTGTCTTACTCTGTCAGACAAGTAAATCCTTTTTAGGCCAGTTGTGGCACATCGGACCAGTGCTTAAGGCGCAGTCACACTGTGGATGTTTGGGCCAACGCGGACAAACATATTTGCAAATGTCGTGTCCGCTGCCCTCCACTGGACCTCCGGTAGCCGCCGCCAGCCTCCACTGTAGACCGTAGACAGGCTAGCGAAGGTCCAGCAGAGGCTAGCGGAGGCCAGTGGACACCAGCATTTGCAAATACGTTCGTCCGCATTGGCCCAAACGTCATAGTGTGACTGCGCCTTTAACTCCAGTTTCTGCACCATGAAGCGGGTGAGAGTCTTAAGATGGATGGGACACCAGTCCACCACAGATTACTCTGTAGCTGAGACCATGCTTGCTGAAGAATCTTCTCACCCACTTTGTGCTCCTCTTCACTTCAGTAGTCAGCAACCTGCATGTGTTTGCATCACTCTGTCAGCTGTGTTCACTGTTTCAGATTTTGCCCCCCACATGCAGCTGTCTTGCCCGTCTGCATAATCTGCAATTGTCCCCTTTGTCACCAATGTGCCTGCATCCATATGAAGTTAACACCAGACTTAAGTACTATTTTGTTTTGTGAAAACATTTACAGGGAAAAAGCATGATTTGCCTTTTGAAAATATGGTATTTCTTTAAGGGTTATAAATATGCACACAGCACTTATCATAATCAGGCAAGCCGATCGGGAGAAATGGCCCTCACTCCCTCTGCTGCTTCTCACCAAACACATTGATAAGCCATAAGTAAAATCTTGGAAATTTTACAGGATGTCTTGCATGCTGATGGCTGAGTGAACTTTTAGAATAAGAAGCAAGTATAATGTGTTTGACAGGACACAGCTGGCTGCTGTCGTCAACTTGACAAGAATTCAAAGAAAAGAGTTTGTTCATAACACATAGAGGGCGAAATGTGAGTTCTTTGGATGGTGCTGGAGGGATTGCATGTTAAAATCTAAGTGGCTATACTGTGCACGCCCATTTTTTAAAATTTGTTCTGAATATGACGTTTATATATTTGACAATAAACTTTCTTAGAAGTACTCCACCCTGTGGTACACACTGCCACAGGCTCTGCGGTGCTTTCATGTTACATTGTTCCTTTTTAGTCAGCCAAATGACCATTTTGGCGAGCTCAAACAGAAATTTCTATAATTTCTATGTTGCAATGCATGTAGTTAAACAGATGGTCTTCGAGAAATGGAAGTGGTAAATTGGCAAATCCATCAAACAGAATTACCTGTGAGGACTATGCTAACTGCTGTGTATGCGTTTTGCATTCATCCATTCTTGTGAGCATGAAGCCAGTTATTCTGACACCACTATAATTTCCAACAGTGTTCTCCTCCAGTTCTGGTATGTTGTAGCAAAGCTTGATTGACAGATGTGCCAACAAAGATGTGTGTCTGACTTTTCTTCAGTAGGTCCAGAATCAATAATTTATGTCTCTCAGGTGGATAGTCAGGCATCCTGGGGGAACAAAAAAACAAACTATGATACAGAGTTTGGCAATGTATGCAGTGTTGGTGGGAACATGGGAACATTTGTATTGATGATCTTTCTCAGGTGATATGAGGTGTCCAGGGGAAAGATGGCCTCCATGTCAGGAAATCATCCCCTTGAGCTTGGGGAATAGTGGAAAAAGTCACAAGGGGCCATGTCTGGAAAATTCAGGGAATGCTGTACAGTTGGCACATTCCTCTCTGCCAGAAACTGTGTCATGGTGAAGCACCCAGGTATTGTCCTAGAGACTGATCTCATGAGGCTCTGCAGGATCTCATTCTACAGATATTGATTTACTGTTTTGAATAAGAATATTCTACAGATATTGATTTACTCTGGTAGAAATAAGAAGTGAGTCCTATATGGGCCCTGAGGCCACTTCGTGCTGGTGCTTATCTCTGGATTCCATAGCGAGAAGGAGATGAGTCTACGACTCCCCCTGGACGGGACACAGTCCGACGCAGGTTGCTTCCCCAGCAAAGGCTGGTAACCAATTACAGCTGGGTGGACTGAGACAATGCAGATTAAGTGTCTTGTCCAAGGACACAGACAGGTAGCATGAGTGGGATTCAAACCCAGGTCTACATATTAGCAGGCCAGCTCCTTATCCACTGAACTACCTGCTCTACAGATGTGGCTTTCTACTTCAGCTTGCAGAAAGCCAAAGTGGATAACAGAGGAAGTAAGTCCTATACAGGTCCAGAGGATACCATAGCATGAAGCAGCTCCACCTGGACAGGATGCCAGTCTGTCATAGGTTATTTCCCCACCCAACCATGGTACCCATTTATAGCTGGACTGGGACAATGCAGATGAAGTGTTTTATCCACAAACACAGACAGGTAGCCTGAAGCACTGGGAATCAAACCCGAATACATATTGGTACTCCTACTCATATCCCACAGAACAACTTGCTGGCCTTCGACTTCAACATTTTTGCTTTTTTTGGTCTTGGTAGTGCTGAACTTTCTGCTGAAACGCTGCTGCTAGGTCTCAGGATTGTATTTGCATATCCATGATTCATCAACAATAATGGCTCTCTGGACCAGATCTGGATCATTATTGAGCGCCTGACCCTCAATAATATCTTGACAGACAGCGATGCTTTGCTGCTTCTGGCCTTTGAACAACAGATTAGGGACCATCTTTGTGCACATGAAGCTTGAGATGTTGTCCTTCTTGATGGAAATTTTCTCAGCAATCATCTGCAATCATCTGCACCATGCACTTTCTCCTTCACATGCTCAGTGTTATTCCTGTAACCTCCTCCCATCCCTGTTTGAACCTCTTGTGCCATTCAAATGCACGTGTACATGACAGTGTTTATTCCCCGTGCAGCAGCTTTGCAAAGGGATCAGAAGATGTTTTCTTTGCAAGAAACTTCAAATTGATTCTCTGTTCACAACTCTAGCACGGCGACTCAGACAAAAATGAGTGCAGTCAACCATGACCAGCTATATATGCTGTTGGAATGTTGCAGAAAATTGTGACGCAACCTCCTCATTCAAGCTATGCATGTCCCACTACGTACCTTGTATATACAACACCATTCATGCATATTTTACATGTTTGATTTGAGATAAGCCAAGTGCTTTTGCTTTTTAAAGTTACTGAAGCAGTAGATTGTTTCAGCCAAGTTACTGGATTGTTGGATGGGACTTGTGGTCATGGTTGCAGTCTGTAAAATGCATCTAATTTTCTGGAATGTTTTATTACTGTAACCAGTGGTAACTAAGGAAAGAGTTTGCAACATTCTTCTGTTACTTATATATTTTCAGCACAAAGGAAAATGCAATGTAATATAAATTATCTGAAATTCATATCCCGGTATGCAGCTGGCAGAAGAACTGGGACTTTGGAAAATTGTGAGATTAGGAGAGTTCAAATGATACATTTTAAAGCAGCCAAATTAAATCCAAAAACTATTTCATCTGAAACATTAGTATTTGGCAGAATACCTGTATTCTGCCAAATTACAATTTAACTAAATCCCTTAACTAAATTTTGTTTTCATCTCAGGGCTGAGCTCCATTCGTGATTGGGGTTATTCAAGTAAGGTTCATTTTTAATGTTTGCAGCAGACTTTTTTCATTTCCAAATTACATAAAAACAATGTAATATGCTCAAGGATTTGCACAGAAATGTATGCCCATGGACACATAGTGTATGTAATGCACAGTGAGCGTTGCCAACAAAAACTGGAATATGTGATGACAAGTTAGATTTACTGTTGGACTGTGTGATAAGCAACTTGGGAGTTGTTGGGAAGTGGAAGAGGCTGGGGGTTAAGGAGTAGCAGTAGATACTGTATGGACACCTGCAGAATAAACCTTCTCTCTGCATTCCTATCTCCAGTGGCCTGATCAGTGTCCAATTTCCATTTAGGAGCATTTTCTATGTCTTTTGTTATTATTTTGATTACCGTAAGTTTTCATTCTAAAACAAGATTTTTGGGTTGGGGGTCAGGATTAGTTGAAGGTTAGATTCAAATAAAGACATTTGCTGTAAATTAATACAAAAATGTGCTCATAATTGTCCAAACCTTTGATGTCAGTGCACCAGTGGAAATGAGGTAACGTGCATGTTTTCCTGTATATAGTATGTTTACATGCAATGTAACTGGTCACTGCCTGATTCTGAGCCATAATCAACTGTATTCTGGGGAACTGGATGTTCCAAACTTCTTTTCCTTTCACGAATTTGTTGCAACTTAAGGCAAAAATCATGATCCAGAATAAATAAGCGTTCCGTGCATGTATGCAAGTGTGTGCGCTTTTGTGTATTTGTGTGTCAGACTAAACAAGAATCCAAAGCAGAGACAGTAAATGAGGTGTATTTGTTGATCTGTAAGTGGCTACGCTATAAACAACTGAAGCAATTACATTCATGAGCACATGTGGCTCAACTGCAGCAACCGGTAGTGACCATCTGCAGGACACTGACTCAGTGGTTTGCTTCATTGAATATGTGTGAGTACATATGCACGTGCACTTTTTATGTTGGTGTGCATGCATGTGCATGTTTGCGTGTGGCAGGACCGGCTTGAGTCGAGAGGTGTCTGTGTGTTTGCACGGACTGTAATGATTCTGCCAGGCTGCTCTCTCCTGGGGGCAGTACTGTGGCATTCAGCAATAGCTTCCTCTAAGGACATCGTTTCCATTCCCTGTTATTTACTCAGGCCAAGAGCACTGCCATGGCAACCAGCAGTGTTTTGGACAGGGCTTGTTAAGGGAACGTGCATCCAGGGATAGGTGAGCGAACACGCGGGACCCTCTGTGGTTCTGCGTGCAGCTGAGAGGGTCAAATGAATGGGGGTGGATGTGATGAAGGGGAAACCGCCTAAGATGTTGATGGTGTAAGAACATTTTAGGTTGGCAGTCCCACATGGTACATGAATCTGCACGGAGGCACTTCCATGAAATAATGCTTGCAAATGACCAAAGATGTTAGTAGAAGAGGAAGCCAGTGTTTGAAGACACTGGCCTTTGAGGCATCTTTCAAAAAGTAGCTTTCAACATTTGGAGTTGTGCAGAAACTTTCTGCAGCATGATCTTTTTTATGAAGGTAGCAACAGTGTGATAGAAAATAACCCTTATAAATGAAAAGGTGTTGTGAGTCAGTTGACCCTTGCAACTGCTTTTTTGCGTCACTGATTAACTAGCATTAATGAGGCAGACAATGTAGCTTAGCCAACAGATTGTTACTTCAGCTTCTCCAACTGAACTATTGCAAAAATCACCATATCTAATATAATGTTTAATGCCAAAGTTGTGAGATTGCACTTTCATCACCTGCTGCATTCACGACTCAACAATTAGCTGACATATCAGCAGGCAAGGCTGTAATGGAACCATAAAACTCAACAACACTCATTTATGTAGGTAAAGATGGTCTATACACAGGTATAACAATCAGTTTTCTGCTGTGTGCATAGAAATGTCTACATTTGAAGCTCCTCCCACCACCCCAACTTCATTTTTGTTGGTATAATGTTTTCAACAGTGACACATTTTTTGTGTTTTTGTCTCTGCAACACCACAGTGGGTTTGAAGCTAAACCAACAAGATGTGCTTGTAGTGTAGACTTTCAGATTTCATTTAAATGGTTTAACAAAAAAATACCACATTAACTGTTCAGGAAGAACAGCCATTTTTACAGGCATTTACATTTACAGCCATCACTAGGTAACAGTACCAGTGGGCATAAAGACAGTAAGGGCTACGGCCATCTATTTGACCCCAGTGACCTTGACCTTCATCCAAATGATTGACCTCTGGCAAGGTCAGCCAGAGGTCAATCCACCTAAGTGTGTGCCACATTTGGTCCAAATGGAGTTAAAAAATCAACCTCCTTGACCTTGACCTTTGCCAAAATGAATTCTTTAATGACAATTTTGGGGTCAACCTTCAGTGACATACTAAATTTAGTAGAAATCAACAAAAGGACCTGGGAGAAGTAGGCCAACAACCAGACAGGCATACATCACCTTGGCCCCAATCATTGACCTTTGACAAATTTGGCCTCAGTGGGCCCAATGATTGACAATTTGATCACTATTGGACAATTCCAGAACCCACCTACGTATGTGTGCCAGGTTTGGTGAACATCAGAGTGAAAATCAAAGTTTTAACCGTTCACCCCAGTGACCTTGACCATTGCTAAAACAAGCCTTTTAAGGGCAATTCTGGGTTGAATGTCTTCCACATATCAAGTTTGGTGGAAATCAGCCAAAGGACCTGGGAGAAGTAGGGGAACAAACAGAAACACAGACAAACATTGCTAAAATTTATTCATTCATTTTCTATACCTGCTTATTCCAATTAAGGGTCACGTGGGGGCTGGAGCCTATCCCAGCGGTCATTGGGCGAGAGGCAGGGTACACCCTGGACAGGCCGCCAGTCCATCGCAGGGCCACATTTAGACAGACAAACACATTCACACTCTCACTCACACCTACAGTCAATTTAGAGTCACCAATTCACTTAACCTTTTTGGAAGTTGGAGGAGGCCAGAGCACCCGGAGGGAACCCACGCAAACACGGGGAGAACATGCAACCTCCACACAGAAAGGATCAGGTCGGAAGTGAACCTGGGACCTTCTCGCTGTGAGGCAGCAGTGCTAACCACAAAGCCACTCTGCTACCCATTGCTAAAATTATAGTCTGATATTTCTTCCATTTTCAGAGGCCATAAATTATTGGACAATTGACTGACTAGTTGTTTCATGGTCAGGTGTGGCCTGTTCTCTCATTATTACATGGCAAATTAAGACTATAAAATGTCTGGAGTTGATTCCAAGTGTTGAATTTGTATTTGGTAGCTGTTCAGTGGAACTTTCAATATGAGGTCCAATGAGGTGTCGATGCAAGTGAAGAAGGCCATAATTAGGCTAAAGAAAACAAAATGAAACTATCAGACAGATTGAAACTTTAAGAGTGGTTAAATCAACAATTTGGTACATTCTTAAAAAGAAAGAATGCACAAGCGAGCTAAGCAACACAGAATAAACGGCACCATCAGTACTTTAGACAATGAATTTGCTGTTTACCAGCAACTATTGACTGGGCGGGAATTACTCCCTATCCTCTATCTAAACTTCAAAATTCTGATTTGAATTGAAATCACCATTTCCACTAGTTGTAACTGTGCGGGACACAGATAACTTTATGCTTAAATGTAAACTAACTTAAGCCTGATTTATATTCACTTAACAGGACTAAGACCAGAAGAGGGCAGTCATGCCTCATGTATGTATATATGAATGCAAATTGGAAGACACACACGCATTGTTGTATACACTTTTTACGTTCAGTTGCACACAGTTCCTTGTACGTGTACGTATCTGTGTGTGTTGTGCGATGATTTCCTGCAGCAGGTTTTCTGCATCAGCAAAGAATGTGGGGAACCTGTAGGACCTGATGAGTGAACCAGTCCAGAGTTGAGGGTCTAAATCACTTTGTCAGACACTTAGCAGACACACAGTAGTTCTCTCTTCCTTCCTCTCAGACAGGCACCTCCAACCCGTTTTCGTATCCTTTTGCGGTTAATGCGGTACGTGACCGATGTGAAGCTCTGGTTAGATTAGGAGCAGCTCACATCTGTCAGATAGCGGTGCGTTTCGAAGACAAACAGCGAATGCTGACAACTATAACGTGACATCAAAGGGAGTGGCTGCTTTATGTGGCTGGAGCGATAAAACTGCTCTTCGGTGTAAGAATGTTAAGGATTAGGACTGCGCCGCTTGTGATGGAAGAAAATAGCCAAGTGTGAGCGTGTGAAGGAGGCTGAGTGGGTGTAGGGGCGTCTTTGGTGTTTCAAAAGAAAGCGCCATAAATTAAAGTGTTCTAAGATACTTTCATGGCAATACATAACATAAATGGCACTGTTGATCTTTAATGAAGTATCAGCGTGGGTGCACTGGGCTGGGCGGGTTACTGCTGGATTGGAGTGCACAGATGAATACAGACTGTGTAGAAGTGTGGTCTGTTAAACTATGTGTGGGGCTAATTCACAGAACCACTCAGGGGAAAGTCTGAATCAGATTGTTGCAACTAAAATTTGGCCCAAGCGAGAGAGAGAATGCATAAAGAGAGGCACGTAGGGAGAAAAGGCCATGGAAAGAATCAGAGGATTTATGATGTCTGAACTCTCCTGTGAACGGGCCTTTCCTCTAATGGCCAAGAAAATACTTCTCCGATCTGTCTCCACGCTGACACCAGTGTGTAACAGACTTATACCCCCCACCACCACCACCACCACCATGCAGCTTCCACCCCGTGCCCCCTCACTTTCCCCTGTGTTCTTCTTCATCTGCCCTGCCCTTAAATCTGCTGGTAATGATGCACCTCATTGAAAGTGGTGAGAGCAGGGGAAGCGGAGACTACAGGGGATATATATCCACTCCCCTGAGCCTCAGGGATTCCTGAGCTGTGGAAAATGTGCGCTCTTCTCTTCATCCTCCTCCATAGAGCACCATTTGCAGGAAATCAAAGGGTTAAGAACACACAGTTTGCTGCTGACCTCCAACCAATGATTAGCCTAGCGTAGCCGCTAAGTGGTTCTATGTGGCTCTTTTCACGCAGCAGCAGGCATGATTTGTTTTTTGTGTCACATGGTCCTCATTATTGTGGTGAATGTCTCACCAGGTCAGCATGTTACACATGGAGATAGATAGTTAATACTACAGCACTGACTTTCTGCACCGCCTATGTGTCTCAAGTGTGCCGCCATGGGGAGCCGTCGTCTGCCATCACCAAATGGGGCTGGAAGTGCTCACAAACAATGTAAACCAATGGAAGCCAGTCACTCAACAATGTAGTACATACATTTATCTATCTAAATATCCTTGGACAGCTTTGAGCTGGAGTCACTAAGTGGCGCAAATGTGCAGTATAAATTTGAAGGAGAAGACACACTGAGCCGATGGTCAGCCGTCTAGCCTCGTTGGGAGTCTATGACCCAAGTGGGATCGGTGTGTCCTGTACCGTCGGTACGTCTGCCCTTGTTGACGTCGACTATTAGCAGCTTTTTTGCTGTTTCAACATGGGTGAGAGAACACACTCTGATTGGCTGTTCAGCTTTTAGCGAATCAATGCACGAGAAGAGAAACGGAAGTGACAAAATGAAGCAAACGACAAAGTCAAGAGGGCACATCATACACTGTCTGTAAAGAGATTGACACGGTCAGTGACAGATGTCTCAAAAGCTGTCAATGACGGCCAAAGCTGTCAGTGACGAGCAGGAGTGTAGTAGAAATGGTGAGCAAATGCTGCTTTGTTTACAATTTTAGATCTCCACAGCTTCTGGTTTCCCTTTCTGAATGACATACACAGACTACCGCCACCTACTGGCATGGAGGGTTTATGCATGCACAGACCATACATGCTAGATGGCTGTCTGCTGTTGTCTTTCCAGTGTGTTTGAATGCAAATTTTTCAGGTGACGGGGGCTGGATGGCCGCAAAATCACGGTTGAGCGGAATCTTTGTTAGTGGACCTGAGTGTCCCCGGTGTGTCTCCTCCTTAACATCATTCAGTGAATTACAACAAAGTAATGCTTAAAAGTCTATCCGTGCATGCAAAACTTTGTAAATCCATGCATGAGTCTTGCATACATCATCTTAAAAATGAATAAAGATTTGGATATTGAATATACCGGCAAAATGTAAACGATTCAAAATTTTCCAAACCAAACTCGTTATTTCTGCTGTTGCATTCATGTATTACAAGCTAGCGCCATGATCACCAATGCTCCTGGTCATGCTGGTGCAGTTTATCTTTCTTTTGTATCAAAAAAGAAACCAAAACAAAAGTTCAAATACTGACTTATGGAAAGATGTCCATCTCCTTGGTAGCACATAGTCATGTGATGAGTCAGCCCTCTAGTACAATCTGTCGATTTCTATGATGTTACGCCGGTTTAACTTTTAATCCCAGTATTCCAATTTTCCAGAAAGAAACCCAGTACTTTACCAGTGATCAGTGTGAACAGACATTGCGTTCCAACTGTAAATGTCTAAGAAGTTCTTTGTCTCATATTTCAGGCATTCATGTTATTATTTGTGATGCTCAGCATGTGCAATCCCTGGTGAAAGATTTGGAGCAGGATATGTTGGTACAGAGAGCTCAGCCAGGTTTGTGAGCAACAGCTCACAATAATCAAGAAGAAACGCCCAGTGTTTTTAACAAGTTGAACAGATCAACAAGTTGTAACCCTGAAGTTAATATAAAAACTGCAGCTGAGAAACAACAGTGGTTGAGTGTCTCCAGATGATTAATTTTTGGAGCAGACTTGTCAAACGTCAAGGTTACGGTCATTCAAAATGTAGTCCAAAAAACCCCCCACATTTTCCAGGATATCTCTGCAACCAATGGGTCCAGAGAGATGAGGTAAAGCTTTTATCAATCATTTATTTTCACTTTCATTTTTAAAGTTCAATATAGATCAATAACAGTGATATTTTTATTGCGCACACAAACCCACTAACCACACAGCAGCGTGTAGCTTCTAAGATCTTTGTGCGCCTTTTTCCTTATCACTCTGAGTTGGACAACAGAAAAGCTGTATGGACAAGGGAGAAATCCCTTCTCAGTGTATCCACCTTGAAGGCAACGCTATTTTTTCATGTTCATTTCAGAATGGAATGCACTTCTGTTTATGGAAAACTGCTGAAGGACAAATGCACCAGATGAAAGATTGCCTCAAGTGAAAAATACATCTAGTCCATGTCCAACGAATTGTAAGTCATGCTGTTGTATTTATTTTTTTGTAGATGTAATGACAGCAGATACTGAAGAGTCCCATTTGTTTTGTGTTGGCTGGGTTGGTTGTGTGTGTGTGTGTGTGTCACCCTTCCACTGATGTACACTCAACGTAATGCAGCAGATGCATGTTAACTAGCAACAG
>OMMV01187670.1:0-14208 GCA_900302635.1 Chatrabus melanurus | reverse complement strand
GAAAAAAAGACATCACAACCCTCTGACTGCTGAGTTTGTAGCCATCTGTGCTGAAAATGTTGAAATATCAACGCCAAGTGAAACAGCAAACTTCATCTACGAGGGGCAGTTTAGTTATGTTGGTTTAATTATGTGTCCAACGTGTACAAATTCAAACTTCATCATAAAATTCCATCCCAGGCTGGGTGAAGGGAGCCAAAAAAAAAAACCCCTCTCATTAGTCAGATTCTCAAGATCCAACCTCCAGATAACAAGGGTTTCCAGCACCAGGTGAAGGTATGAAAACGCTCCGGCATGTTCTGGGTCAGCCCCAGGACTTCCACTCAGTTTGACACGCCCCAAAGGACCGTGACAAGACGGCATCCAGCAACGATCAGACAGCCAATCCGCCTTGCCAGACTTCTACTTTACACTTGGCAACAAACCAACTAGTGCAGGTTACAGGTCTGATAGAGCTAATAGAATTACTCTATCTGGGAAAAAGAAGAAGAAGAAGAGAAAAGCAGAGCTATAATCTCAAGGTTAAGAACCAGAGCGTTCTTCGCTGGCTACACCTGCAGATTCTGTCCATGATAACCCAAACAGGATTTGTGAAAAGGCACGACCTTGGTGGAGTGCAACACCCGCTGAAAATACACAGCTCTCATACGACACAGGACTGCTTTTATCAACGAGCCAGACGCCCCCAGAATATTCACACCGTGCAGGACATGCCCACAAGATTTTAAACCTTTTCAAGCCCAGAAAACGCAGTAAGACTTTGCCCAAGTCTGCAGTCTTCTTTGAAAGACTGGTCTGTTAGTCGAGTTCCGTGGTTCCCCAGGGTCCCTTAGGGTGCCATCGTACTTCAAAAGATGTAGTACTCTGTCAGGGTACCTGCTGAATGGACTGACGTGCAACACTCAACATGTCCCTGAGCTCATTCACTTCTTCCGTGTTACAGGAGCAATATGTGGTAATTGTGCACAAGCATTAGCAAACCCCCCGACTACGCAGCTGCCAAACTCATCAGTGAATATCTCGGCAATTCTGCGGCGGAGTGTAATTCCGTTACCGACAAAATCCATGTCTGCCATGTATGGCAATCCACACTGTAAATACAAATATCCTATGAAATTAAAAGTAATGAGTCGGCCTTACTTAGTTTTTGTGAAATTGTTCTGGTAACTCAATGGAAACAATTTACTAGTAATTTTGGGTTCGAAAGGTAAATTAAATCACTCTTTTTGAGCTGTCTTCACTTCGAAAAGTTAAGTTTAAGAAGTAAAAAAAAAAAAAAAGTTTCAAATTCTGCACATGCGCTTGCTTCAGGAAGGGCATCCAGCGTAAAACCTGTGCCAAATCTACATGCAGATCCACGTGGGATCCCAAGTTGAAATTGGGAGTATGATGTGTAGAACTTAACATCATTAATTGTGGTTAGCCATTGAGACCAGTAAGGTTAAATTATACAAGGCAGTGCACATAAAGTGAAAGAAATAAATTAACACAAATTATTAATTTTATGCTAACTTAACTCAAGAATTCTAAGTTGATTCCATTACCTTTATTAAGTACACAACTTAAAAAAAAGTACAGCTCACTCAAATATAATAATTTCACAATACTTTCCACAATTAAGTTTGTTTACTTACTTTTCCCAAGGTAATCGGTTTCCTAAATATTTTCAAGTAAACTTAACTTGTTAGAATTTACAGTGCAGTATGGCCATTTATTTACACTGAACAGGATTTTGTCGGTAACGGAATTACATTCCACTGGAGAATTGCCCATCCACAGATTTAGAACTTATGCTGGCCTATCACATCAATTTTCTATGCCTTCTCCGATAGCTAAATAAAGTTAAGCCATGGCCAAATTTTGTAGACCTGGGTTCGATTCCCGGTCATGCTACCCGTTTGTGCCGTTGGACAAGACACTTTATCTGCATTGTCCCCGTCCACCCAGCTCTAAATGGGTACTGGCCTTGGCTGGGGAAGTATCCTGTCAAGGGGAAGTTGTGGACTCTCGTCTGCTTCACGCTACAGAATCTGGGACTAAGCACCGGCACCAACGGGCCTAAGGACCTATATAGGACTTATATGTCCAAATTCACTCTCCGCCAAATCTAACCCTTCCCCTAAGAACCCACTACAGTCTGTGTGTATTGGGGCTATTTCCTGCATTTAGAATTGCTGTGAAGGAGCGACTCTTGGTCACTCTGCGCCCCTTGCTGGTATGGCATGGCTTAAAAAAAAAAAACAACTTGATTCTCGAGGACTTTGTGGCATGCGGTGTTCGAGACCACATTCATCCACCTGTTCTTTTATATTTTTGTCTCACACCGTTTGATGTATACTGGTGTCTTATTATTTCCTGCCAACATCCTCCTTGGCAAGGCCATGATTTCTCCAACTAGGAACAGTCCAACAGTTCACTTCAAACCTCTCTCAGGCCAAGTCCTCCTGGCCTCCAAATACCAGTTTCATCAAATGCCCGGCAAGTTGTCCATCTTCCGATTTAAGGCCCCAACACAAGCCATTCTTAGGCCCTGACAGTCGACCCACAACTACAGCAACCTCTGCAACACTTTAAACACGAGCCAATCAGACTATATCTCCACCTTACTGAAGTTATGCAGGAAAAAAGAAAACCAATTCAAAAACTCACCTGACTGCAGAGTAAAAGCTCCTACAGATCATATAACGAGTTACTGCTGAGCCGACACATCAGCACAATGGATTCACGCTGCCAGAAAACACACGTTTTAACTCCTGACACTGATGTGTGTTTCACCAAAAACTCATCTGGTCTCTGCATTCCATGTTGACCGATTTGCCTTGAAACAACCCAACAAATAATGTGTTTCAGATTCATATTTTTTTTTAAAAAGGGAAGAAAAAAAAAAACCATGTTCAGGGATGCAGTCACACATTCATGCAATCATCCGCCCACTCACCCTTTTACAAAATGCACAAAGCGTGTTTTCCAAACAAAGCAGATTTCCATTCGTCAGAACATCACTGTTACCCCAAAAAACAGCAGGTCTCGTGTACACACTCAATGTTTCCTTTGCTGACTGTATATTTCCGAGTGTCCGCCCCATCTAAAAATGATCCAATCCTTTCAAAAGTACAAATAAACACCATAGCTTACGGTCACATCTGATGACAAACAGATATTGTTCCAAAGAGATTTCATCAGGGACACAAGGAAAAAAATAAAAATAAAAAATCACATCTCAAAGGGTCTGCTGTAGTTACGCCACAGTCACACTCGGGATTACAACGCGGTCCAACAGAGCGGGCGGACGATTGGAGACGTTGTGACACTACTCATAAACAAATATCCAAAAATCACATCTGGGACTTTCGGGAAACATTACTCGAGTAGCAGCTTGACCTTTACTTGCCAAACGCACATTAGCGGAATACACGATTGGACCGATTACGTTTCTGAGCCAGTTATATTCCAACTAGCCAAGATAGCAAGTACGGAGAGCCACTGTAGCGACTGGGCTAGATAATTAGCTAGCGTACTTGCTACTACCCGCAACTGAGTGCAAACTATGCCGATCTGATTTTGCAGCAGTTTACACTACGGTGGGGTAGAATTTTGTAAAACTGTATTACGTAACACGGCTAATCAATATGATAGGAGCTGATATTTTGGACAATGTTTACGTCCGTCACCTTAGAGGTATAGCAGCAGTAGGATGGCGTACGATGAAGAATAATCCTTTTTGTCCCTGTGAAAATGTAGTTTGGAATGTCTCTTCCTCCCAGGTTCTCTTTACTCGCCTCTGTAACCACGCCAACACTCAACCCCCGTAGCAACGCACCCAGTACAAGTAAACGGGACTTGGGTATCAGCATCAGTGCAACTGCAATGGTTGTGGAGGAAAAACCTGTTTTCCCCCCGTGGTCTCTAAGGGGAGGGGACGCCTGGAATGTGCACGGTTCTCCCCATCAATGGATCTGTGGTCCACCCTCCTGACTCCAGGGAAGGGTAGGGTTTCAGATCCCCGTTATCGGTAAAAGCAATTAAGAGCTGGGACAAACAGAGCCGAGCCAAACGTGCAGACTAAGTAGGACCTGGTAGCAAGAGGCGACGTTCAATAAGGAACGGCACCGTGAGTGCAGACGCCAAAATGCAAGTGTGACCACAGCATTAGGACGTAGGCTACAAAAAAAAAAAGGCAGATGAGTTCAACCGCTATGCAAACGTCGCCGTGATTAATTCATTTAAAAAAAACTCACCTTTCCAAAGTCTCTGACGTCAAAAAGGTCAAATGGGTCAAACAGCTCACTGTTGCGTAGGCCAAACTTGTCATGGCACACTTTGAGAAAGGTCCGGATGTTCTTCAAGCACAGGAACTGCAAAAAGAACGACAGAGACGAGTCAAACGCGTGTAAATCCAAGCTCAAAGTGAAACGGTAGGTGGAAGGTGTTCGTGACAGACGTGCAAACGCGTCACAGCACAACATCTGCACTCAGGAACACGTTCCAGGATTCGGTTTATTACAACATATTTAATACCTGGATGTGTGGATAATTACGCTGCCTTCTCTGACCCTGGTACAAAAAGACAGAGAAAAAGTCTCCAGATATTTAGTGAGGTTTTTGTCAGAAAAGACCACCAGAACAGACCAAGACCTGGACTCACACTCAAAGGTCAAAGGTTGGAATTTCACTATCGACCACCGTATGTCCCTGAAACTGTTCTTGAGGTTAAACAAAAAAACAAAACAAAACCAAAAGCATCATACATGCTCGTGCACGTGCTGACCCTGCACTGACTTCAACGCTTCGAAACATTTTGTTTCGAAAAGGTTCGTGACGCCTTCCTTCTGGCAGATACTCCAGAACAATCTTCCAACACATGGGTGGTGCAAAGGTTTTGGAACAGTGTTTTCGAGTTCGCCAGCGCTAATTTGCAGTACGGACGAAAAGTTCCGATACCATCCCCAGCCGGGCGTTCTATCTATTCCGTTTTACTTCGCTGTTCTGTTGTATGTTTCGTCCTGGATTGGCCCACGGAAGCGTGCATCCGTGTTTCTCTCCCGTGAACGCTAGCTTAACGTATTAGCCGACGTTCACAGGAAGGTGGGCGCCACCTCCAGCAGGTGGCAGCCGCGTCTATGGGATGTTACAAAAGCTGAACAAAGTTGCTTTTTTTTTTTTTTTGTTTTGTTTTTTTGAGTGATTTGGTGCGTCAAATTTAGTCACCGTCTGATCACGTCATCCTCGTTATGTGCTCTTTTAGTTTGGCTAACGCGCAATCCCACCTTGATGTTTGCGCCAATGTAGACGAACGTATTTGCAAATGTCGGCGTCCGCTAGCCTCCGTTAGCATCCTCTAGCCGCGGCTGGGCTCCGCTTATTTTGAACTGTTCATAAAACATATAAAGTCGTCACCCTGGTATCTATAATGAGCTTCTCTGTGCTGTATTCTGATGTGTCGCAGCCCTATAACAGCTTAAATATACAGACGATCAGCGTGCATGTTGGGAAATAATGGCGTGCACATAATGCAGTGTAAACCAGACTTGACTGTCTATATGAAGCCGTATAATATCCTCCTCTGCAGTTAAGAATACAGATGGCTGCGGCCCCTCAAACATCACATAAAGATAAAGCTGCAGGGCTGAGCAAACGGCACAGTAACTGCACGGGAATATTGAAATATTAATGATAAGCATAACTGCCTCTCCTCTCTCCGCGTGAGGAACACATTACCTTCGCGTGCGGACCCAGATCGCGCTCAGACAGGTCGTTTCATCTGTCTGCGCGTGAGCAAAATAAACCCACGGCCACGGATGCAGAATGTACACGCCTACGAGCTTTGAGCGAGAGAGAGAGAGCGCGCTTATGTGGAACAAAATGCTTGATTGCCTATTCTGCCCAAAGCTTTGACAGCATACTTCATCCGGCTAACGGCTGCTGCATAAAAAAACGAGAAACGCGGCCGAGAGCCTCGCCGCTCAGACTGCACGCGGCATTAATGTCTGCACGCGCTCAAGGCAACAATGACGCCACCGGAAGGATTATAGGTATTCATATTATTTTACGCCGACAGTATAACAAATTAATGTGACGTCAAATCATCATTTTCACCACTGGTAAGTCTTTTAGTCTGTAAAATGTCACAGTATCGTGAAAAGTGGCTCGTCACAAGTTCCCAGGGTCAAACACGCGGTCTTCACTACGATTGGACGATTTCTTTTTTAATTTTGACCCCCGTGTTAATCCTTCATTGACCTCTCATGGTCCTCAGAGGTCAAATCCAACTTGCCTCCACATCTGAGAATAAACCGTATGGTTTGTACCAACTGTGGTAGAAATTTCATGCTTTAGTCATAAAGCATGAAATTCTTGTTCTTTTTCCACACAAAATCTAAAACTGGACGTTTCCAAATTCAGATGTTTGAATGCGGCACAAAAAGACCACCGTCCATATATTGGATCATTTAGGTTTTTATGTGAACGCCGGTTTGCCAACAACATGCAACGTATTTCAGAACGACTGTAATTCATAAAGTTTTGCATTTGCCAAGAACACTTTTTTCCTGAATTAGACCGTATTTTATTTTTCCTCTTATTCACTTTCTTTTAATGGATAAACTTTATAAACCACTGAACCTGCGTAAACTGGAATCTATGCCTCAGTTACAACAGAAACCAAACCACTGCAGGCATGTTTCAAAACAACATCCAATCCACAGCTTCAGGAGGCAGAGTTTGCTGATATTCTGTGGCATTTCCTTCAGGGCCGCTGGACCACACCGTGAGTCACGCCGACTCATTCTCATTCACGTGTGCACGTCCGTTCAGTTCCAGTGGCGTGCGTGTAAACTCCATACGAGGGCCACGCCGGCCAGGGAAAGGAAACGTGATTGGTTGGCTACCCGAAATGACATTTGCAGTTCAGTGGCGAAGGTTATCAGATTTTCACGTGCTGCAGAAAAGAACAAAAAAAAAAAAAGATTTATTTTCCCAGCCCAGATATGAAAAGGTAACATTTGTTGGAGTGGTATGGAGATGAGAGAGGGTCTCGGCAGATACGGATCAGGGGGTGGAAGATGTGTCTGACATTCTGATTTATGTACACCAGCTAAGAGTGGAGGGAATTACTATGATCCAGAAGGGGGGCAATAATATACCGCTCCTTCAGGAATGATGCCTTCAAGTGCAACGCGGAATAAACAGCCTTTGGTTCATTATTCAGCGTGAGGCTCCCCTCAGCAGGGTGAGGCTCCCCTCAGCAGGGTGAGGCTCCTCCACACAGGTTCATTGATTAGCACCACTTTGAGTTCAGGTTTTAAAAAAAAGAAAAAAAAGAAAAACTCATCGGTAACATCACCTGTTGTGTTGCTCAATTGCAACAAATTTCTGCAGACTTTCAGAATTTCATATTTCTTTCCTCCACAGCTATTACTGTTTTAGATTCAGAGATCAAACTGTAACAATTTGCCTCGTACTATTAGGAGTAAATCTCTGCAGTAAATGTCACCTGCAGCTTGCAAGTGAAGACGCTGTGCACGTATTTCTTTCACATTGGCAAATAAAGTTAGTTTTTATGTGCACCTGCTGGCAACAAGTCGCACCATTATCTTGTCTAGACGTCTGGAGAAGAAAAGCGTCGCTATAAATACGTCTTCTCACTCACACACACACACACACACACACACACACACACACAATTTCAATATCGTCCAAAGTTCTGCAATAACACCAACAGGAAGTTCAAAGCTCGTGACCAACAAATAAATAAATAAACAGGCACATGTTTGCTTTTAATTTAAACACCGTGACGACACGTGTGTCCTGCATTTGCTGAAAGTGTGTATCCTAAAAAAAATTTTTTTTTTTAAAGTTTTGTTAAAATTGTAAAATTTAGGCTCGAACATACCAGAAGACATTGTGAGACGCTCAAACCTAGATTTCATACAGTATGGCTTGTTTTTGTCTTTACGGCTCTCTGTGACCGACCTTTGGCACCATCCTATGTGTGACCTCAATGACCTTGACCCCAATGATTGACCTTTGGCAAATTTGACCTCACTTGGGCCGTTCTGTAACTCACCTAAATTTGAAACTAAATCTGACCTTTGACCTCAATGACCTTGATGTTTGCCAAAACAAACGCTGTAAAGGCAATTCTGGGTCGACCTTCATCCACAGACCAGGTTTGGTAGAAACTGGCCAAAGGAGTTGGGCAACAAATGTTGCTCAATTTACAGTCCGATCCACTCTGAATATAATATATTCTTGACTGTAATAATTCGATTTGCGCGTAATCTTTACTGTCACACTGAAGTACGCGTGCGGACAAACATGGACGCGAACACATAAGATTTTTGTGTGTGTAATATTGTGTGAATGCACAAAAGTAAGTGTGGGAGAAAAAAAAAGAAGCAGCGCGGATAAAGTGTTTGTTTTTCGATGCCGCCGCCGTCGTGCCGGCTCACTCTCCTCACGTAATGCTTCTGCACGCCGTTACGGGTCCAGTATTCGGCAGGTGTACTTATGCGTGCACAATAATCAGTCTTTGTGCTTCTGGGCAGGAAGAGAGAAAAGAAGACGACCGCGGTTGTGGCGCAGAATAAACGAGGAAAAAAATGGAGAAGGACGAAGATAAAAAAAGACAGTGTAGGTGGTGGACGTTTTTACAAGTCGGCTCATGTGCGCCACTGGAGCGACGGCTCTGATTTTTTTTTTTCTTCTTCTCAGTCGAGAGCAAACGGCTCTGAAAAGCCGAAGACTTGTTGTCACGGAGGTGTGGATGATGAGGGAGGAGAGACGGGAGGAAGCAGGAAGGAGAGGAAAGACTCTGGTCACAAAGACTCGTCACATCCCTGAAAAGCACTTCTACCGTGTCAGAACGTCACACAGAGAATAACGCACGAATCCTCTGAGACGGCGGCCTTTATCTGTGCAGGCTGCCGCGTGTTCATATCTGAGGAGATACAAATTACAGCTTCCGCCCCGAAAACCTGAAGACAACAGATGCAGGATGAGTGCAGCCACATAGACGAGCGGGAAGAGTGTCGTCGTTTTGGCAAGCAATAACACTCGGCTTTTTGGTGTCAGAGGAAAAGGAAGCCGACTCACTGTGAGAGACGACAACCTGGAAGAAACGATCTGATCGAGACATTTTTCAGCTGTCAATTCAGAAACATGATGGAAATTCCCTGAAGTCAATAAAAAAAAAAAACAAGGCCTAGCGTGTCGCCCCGACACATCGGGGTATATCCCCGAAACGCCCTCAAATCACTAAACCCCTAAATCCCTAAAGGGGGCATCTCACCTGCGATTTATTATTTTTATTTATTTTTTGCTTTGCGACCAATTTGCAGCGGCAGTCGCAAATTTGCGCGCTTTATTTGCAAAAAAAGCCTCGCGACAGTTGCGGGCTCGCAGCCTCCGTTAGCCTCCGCCGATGAATGTCGACCGCGTCCAAAACTTTTCAACGTTTAAAATTTCTCATCCTTTGCCAACGTACCTCTGGCTACGTTGGAGACCGTTAGAGAAAGTTAATCTCCGCTACGACCAAGTTAGCCTCTGTTAGCATCCGCTAGCCTCCGTTAGCACCCGCTAGCCTAAGTTACTGGTGCGATTGTCTACGCTGGCCAACGTTTGGGTGCTGCTTCGCCCTGCCTGCTCAGAATCACTGGACAGCGGTGTGCCGACCCCCCTCTCCCGCCACGTTGGCAAAAGTTCCGCTTGTTCTAATGGAGCGCTGGCTAACGCCCGCCTCCGCTAGCACCATGTTGTGAAATGCCGTGCTGCGTTTGAGCTTCGCTACCAAACTCCGGTAACGTGAGTTTTGCTGACGTTTGGCCAACTTTCTCAGCGTTGCCCTGCGTTCACCACACGCCGGAGTAAACGGGCCTAAAGTAACCATCTATCTGCTGCAGCCAGGTGAAATGTGGGCGTGTCCTTGGCCTTCTTCAGCCACTGGAGTCCTCAAGACTGAGGCACCTGCGTGCTGGATCATGCCCAGAGAAAAGCGCCACACGGTCAAACTGTCGTAGGTGAGAATCCCTCACAATGCAAGTGATACTCTTCATTTCAGTCTCCCGAAGTAACTTCCTGTTACTTGGGGAATGGCACTCAAGGATCCTTCAAAGATACCTCATACCAAAGACATCCAGTCATCACCTTAGGTCACCGGTTAGCGTCCAAGTCTCACAGCCATACACTAAGACAAGAAGTTGGAGGACAAGTAAAAACGTTGCCAAAACGCTTAATCTCGAAGCCCGCCACCTTTTTAGTGCGGGAATTTATAGAAGGAGATAACAGGAGCCGAAACAAGGAGAGAAGGGTTTAGGAGAGGAGAGAAAAGGAAGGGAGGAGGGGGGTGAGGAGTTTAACAGGCAGACTGAGGTGAGTCAGGGAGATGATCAGACCGTCAGACAACGAAGGAGACGGATTCCTGTCTGGGATCTGCCTCGCCCGTGTTGTGCCGGCAGTGAATCACTCGGCGCCTTCAGGACTACAGGAGACGAACTCTCCGCAGGTGAGACGGCAGCAGCCAAGCTGACCTGTTCTCTGCCGCGGAACAGATGACCACAACAAACGGCCGTCTGAGCCGCTTCCGACAGGCTACACGCACACGCACGTGCACGCACGCATGGTGAGGCAGAAGTGATGATGGAGCTCATCAACCTGACTTTGTTTATAATCCCAGAGTCCGGGTGTTGATAACTTTGCGGTAGGGGCAGATTTATACTCAGAATTTCCAAATAAACCTCGTCCAAATGTTTGGCTCGCGGCGCAGAAAACCTGGTAATACGGCTATGATGATGTATCGGGCTCATTATGCGGTCTGACACAGGATGGGGCGCTCCGAATAAAAATAAACGGACTAAATAACGTTCTCATGATGGCCTGTAAGGGTTTTGCAGCCAGAGAGCTTCATCCATCTGTGCGTCTTCCAAATCATGCTTGGGGCGGGAACGGCGATGCGTGCCGCGGAAAATACGGAACAGTGAAGTTTTTAATTTGTTGGACTAATGCAGGAATCTGACAGCGCTGAAGAAAAGCAGAGAGGTCGCTCTACGCTGACCGATACGGCGCAGAGAGCACAAAACTCTGCATTACTGAAGCGTGTATATTGACACAGAGTGTGATATTACGTCTCCGCTGCGAGTACGCAGAGTACTGCAAAAAGTACTGCACGGCTCTTTGTTACTTCCCCCCCGCTGACGTATCGGCCAAAGCTGTGCTGCAAAATGTTTTCGTGTTCAGTCAATCTTCACACGCGTCTGCATTTTTTTTTTGCAGGATTGCGAAGATTAAACTTTTTAATCCACCAGGGGGCAGACTCGCGCTGAATCATCTCTCGCTGTTGTTTTCGCACATGCGTGCATATTTAATTAGCATGCTTGGGCCTGATTCTGGGCTGAGCTGCCGTTTGCTATTTTAATGGGTAATTTCTTCAAAATAAAGAGAAAAAAAAAAAAAACCCCGTTGTCGCTCGGACAACGACCCGTTTCTTTCCAGTTCCTTTCAAAATCCAGCTTTTGATCCCGCCCACAACTCAACTGGTTTGTAGATGAGAATCAACAGCAGACCAGTCCTGGAACCAAGACTTTGCAGACTGTACAACCAGGTGATGCTGAAGCCGGCGTCCTATTGAGAGACGACTGTTTGGCGACTGAATTTCTAGACGACTGTTGACGGATTTGGCCAAGTTTTTGGCGACATTGGGGCGACATATTTGCCACTTTTTGACGACCGTTTAACGAATTAGACGAACCGCTACGCATGTTGTTGAAAGAATATTTGATGAATATTCGCCAAGCGGCCACATGTCTGTCATCCTCAAGTCGTTAATTAGTTGCTCACGACCGCCGACCGCATTTCGACCGTGATCCGACCATGCAGCAAATGAAGCGAACCGGGCGACTGAAACAGACCGTTGGGCAACTTGGTAGAGGTCTACTGACAACTCCTTGGTGAGTAAAAAGACTAGTTAGAGAATAGTTAGAGACAAGTTAGTGAAAATAAGCAGTCGTTCGTTCGCCACCAGGGTTTTCCTACGTGTTGAAAATCCGCAGGGGGAAGAAATCGAGGCGACCGACTAATTAGCGAATGGGGATACTGATTCCGACTGCTTCGAGAATAATGTCAGACGACATTGAGACCAAGAGCCGAATTAGACGAATGGCTGCTCGTCTCTGTTGCCAATCGGTTGCAGTTCTTGTGTTCAGCACTGGTGTTTTATTGTGAAGGGTTCCGTCTCTTGTGTAGTGCATTTTGCTTGCTTCCCGTTGTGTCTTCCCAGGTGTTTCCCATCTCGCTGATTACTCTCTGCTCTATTTTACCTCTCTCCTCTCTCTCTCTCCGCTCTTCCAGTGCTAGATTGTCTTTCGCATTATGCTGAGCTTTCGCGCGTTTCTCCTCGTGTTTACTTTCCTGGTTTGTGATCCCGGTCTCGTGTTCACTGAACCGAGCTTTTGCCTGCCGTCTTGGACAGTGGTGCCTGGTCTGACTGCCCTCCTGGTTTCCGAACCCACGCCTGCCTTACGGGCTCGGGTTTTGCTCAGCGTTATTTGCGAACCGTCTGCTCAGTGAGTGTGTAGCATCTGTTTTTGACTCTGCGCCTCACATTAAAGAACTTTTTTATCAAACCACTTGTGTCACTTCCTGCTCCGGGGTCCTGGATTGTGCTCTCTACGTTACACAGTCAGATACCGGCTTAAGCCAGATTATAGCTACTTTAAAATGACAACTTCTCCCAATCACCTGGAATCACTTCTTTCTTCTTCTTGGCTTAGTTGTCTCACTTGGTATCAATAAAATGACAGATTTTCCCTTTTAGTGCTGCTGTTGGTGCAACTAAACTATGGACAAACCATGACCCTGTCTTTGGAGACGTACTGAAAACTGCTTTGTTTTACCCTTTATGCTGGTTGCTATGGCACACAGTGCAATGTGGGAGGCAAGACCGACTTCTTCAGTGCCGGGGAACATCCACATAGTCTGTGTGGCATCACCCATATGATGATTAAAAAAAGAACTTTACTTTTTGATAGTCGTTTCTTTTTCAAAGCTGTCAGCATTCGGTGTTTTGTATATAAATAATAACGCCAGAAGAAAAAAACAGATATTTATACTTTGAAATGGCAGGCGCCCCTCGGCACCAGGTGAGGAAATGTTTGGGTGACATTTGCCAGGTGACGCCCTGAAGGAATTAATGAGCGCTGGAGCGCCGCTTCCAGGTCACCCAGACGAAAAAGTCCTGCTCCTGCACACTGGAGAAGGTGATGCACATGAATATTTCATTGCAATAGTATGCAAATGTGTTAATCCCATCCTATTAACCCTAAAAGCCGGCACGCGGCATGGATTGACCACACTTTTAAATCGCACGCAAACCTCAACAGACGAGGCGGAACTGCTTTGTTAGCGAGACCCACGTGGCCCGTGTTAAAATATGGAAGTTAAATGGGCTAAGTGCGGGTTTTTTAGTGAGGTTAATCTCCATTACAAAAGAAGATAATTCAGCTCACAGGGCGCACTCCAGGGGGAGAAAGTCACCGCGACCGTACGGCAAGCACGGCCACGTAATTAAATCAAGTCCACCTTCACCTTTACACTGGTTACTCATAAAAACACAAGCACACACTCTCACTGCGTGTACGGCAAACCCCAGATAAGACGCGAGCCCAGAAAGCACTCGTTCAACCACAGCGACGCGGCCGCCGCGCGGCTACACACCATTTGTGACAATAAAGAAGCAGCGGACTTGAAGATAAGAAAGAGAAAAAGAAAAGAGGAGGCCCTTACTGGGAGAGAAAAGCTTTTGTGTGCACAAGTGTACGGAACGGCGGGAGAGTAAAAGAGACGATACGTCTTCAAGGTGCTGCTCTCTCCACTCTGCAGCAGCCGCAGCGAGAAACAAAGAATCCGCCGTGATTAGACGCCGAGAACAAAAGCGTGGCGGATCTTGTGCTTTAGAGTGTTCCTGAGCAGCACGGCATATTTGCTAAAAGCTGTTTTTTAAAAATGTTATTTCGTTATATGCATTTTATTTAATTTGTGTGAATTTAAAAAAATTAAAACCCAGATTGATTTTGTTTCTTAATTTTTGCTTTAATTAATTAATTAATTAATAATTTCAACCCCCCCCCCCCAAAAAAAATAGAGCCCTGGTTGAAAAAAAATCACAGCGTTCCCCTTTAACACAGCAAGATATGTTTCCCTTTAATCTCTTTCTCT
>OMMV01187666.1:0-10341 GCA_900302635.1 Chatrabus melanurus | reverse complement strand
GTATAAACTAGGCTAGCCCACTTTAACCCCAGGTATAGTCTGGGCTGGGGGTATACTTTGGGCTGTTACATCCGTGCTTATTCCCGGATTCTGTAGAGTGACGCAGATGAGAGTCTACAACTCCCCCTGGATGGGACGCCAGTCCATTGCAGGATACTTCCCCAGCCAAGGCTGGTACCCATTTACAGCTGGGTGGACTGAGACCATGCAGAATTGCAGATGAAGGTTCTTGTCCAAGGACACAGACAAGATGGCGCGATAAGGAATCAAAGCCACATGTACATATTGGTAGCCCAACTTTTAATCACTGACCTACCTGCTCTTGTTTTCCTTATAAAGATAAAAATGAAACTAAATAGAACTATGTTTACAGGCACTAATTACAAGTACTCACTGAATGCAACATAAATATCTGCAGCGCTTCATTGCAGCCTATGTTGAGTTTTAAAAAGTGTTCGATTCGGCTCAATAGGCTGCTCAGTGGGACATCCTGAGAATTCACAAGATCCCCAATAAATTGTTGGGCATCATAGTCAGCCTACACACAGGTACTGTGAGTGCTGTGTGGAGTGGAGGCAGAGTATCTGACTTCTTCCCAATGAATTCTGGGTGTGTCTCCTACTCTGTTCAGTGCTCACATGGACTGGATGTTGGGTAGAGTCTAGTGACTTGGGTGACTTTGTCAGTGAATAAAGGTTTGCGAACCTCAACTTTGCAGATGATGCTGTGATCTTTGCGGAATCAACAGACACCCTGATTGTGGCATTTGAAAAGTTGAGTCAGGAGCCGGAATTGTCTGGGTTTGTGATTATCCTGGATCAAGACTAAGATCCAGACTTTGAATAAGTTCCTGGACTCAGCCACCAGATGTTTATCTGTATGTGGCAAAAGTGGCAATCTTGTTGAGAGATTCATTTATTTCTGCAGTAGCATTCATGTCTCTGGGCCCTCGGCCTTTGAGATTGTAAGACAGCTGGGAAAAGCTTATGGCGTCATGAGGTCAATGGACCGAGGTGTTTGGTGATACCAATACTGTTTAAGAGCCAGTTTTTCTAAGAGTCAAGCAGAGGGTGATATGTGATGGTCTTGGATTTGCCTGATATTTTTGTTGGTGAAAGATATGTGGATTAAAAGGAAAAATCCAAGTTTTGAGGTCCTGGGAACCTTCGGTTGTTTTTCTAGGGGAACTAGAAGGGTCAGTGATTCTGGGATGAGAAATGGGCATCAACCAAAATTCAGTTTTAACATGCAAAAATATCAATGCAACGACGACAGCCCACATTCATTTTTACACAGGTCAGTCTACTATGTAAGGGCTTCACAATATTTGGAAATTTTTGTCGGCAGTCCAGCGCACGGCCTATAGGGTGCGCTGCAATATGCAACTTAGGACATTTGAGCACTTATGTTTTAGGGGTTTCCACATTGCGCCCTCGACAGTACATGATGCAATAACATCTTGAAGGCACAAGAGTATAGGTGGCACTGCAGTCAGTGAAAAAGTGAAATTTGGTGTTTTGGGAGGTCAAAATTCTCCATGCGCCCTCATCAGAATTTGATGCAACCTTGTCTGGTAGGTAGCCCTGGATGCCTACTAACTGCGATATGGAGATTACTTTGGGGTGCTGCTGCATTAACCCTTTCCTGCCATCATTTCCTTCTCTTAAAGAGAACGAAGGTCCAAGTCTTTAGCGTCCTGGTGCTTCCAGTCTTACTGTAAGGTTGTGATACCTGGACTCTAACCAGTGACCTAATGTGACAACTGGATATTTTTGGTACTACATATCAAGAGAATCCTTGGGTACCACCGGAGTGACTTTGTGTCAAGTGAACGGTTATTTTGGGAGACTCCGATCAGGTGGAATCCTTGTATTGTGAGGGAACGTTAGCGGCTTTATTATGGGCATCTGGCGCACCTCCCTGAGCATGAACCAGCGTGCAGGTGCCTCAGTGCTGAGAACCCCAGCAACTGGAAAAGATCAAGGGCTCACCTGTGAATCATCTGGATGTAGAAGATAGTTGGTTTATGTTCAGGAGGTGGGGATGGAACAGTCGTCTGGTTTGCTGCCAACCAGCACCCAAGACAGTTTCATGGTGTGGTGGATGTGGCAACAACACATGCTCGGAGAGCTGACCTCAGCTGACTAATTACGTAAAGCAAATGATATTTCAAATTGTATTTTGCAGGTTTCAGGAGCCAAAAGAGCACCATGATGACCGCACGGAGACGATGCTGAAAATCTATGAAGACACTAAACTAACTAAAGAAAATCAAAACAGGTATTGAAGCTCCGCAGGATTTTTCTTGATGTAAAGCCCTGTGCTAGTCAAACTTTGAAGCCGCACAGTTGCAGGTGCATCACCATCAGCAATGAAAACTGGTAGGTTTTAGCAGCCACTTCTGTGATTTGGGCTAGACTGAAAGAAAAAGTCATTTTGATGATTCATTATATACAATGATTGAAAGACTGCAGCCTTTGGCAAAATGAGCCCAGACTCCGTGAAGTTCTTCTGGCTGGAATAAAATAAAAATATTTTGGTTGTGTTTTAGGAAGGGGACCATTCCTGTGACAGACTTTATAGGTGGAGCACAGGAGAGGAGACAAACGAGTTATTTTTTCCAAAAATATGTTTCAGTATTAGTTTTTGTTCTTTTCTGACAAGTTTAATTTTATAACACAATTGTAGATGTGACTGGCGGCCTCCCCTCCCCTAAGAGACCACGGGAAAAACAGGTTTTTCTCCACAACCATCACAGTTGCACTGACGCTGATATCCAAGTCCAATTTACTTGTACTGGGCGCTGCTAGGGAGTTGAGTGTGGACATTGTTACCGAGGCAAATAAAGAGGACACTGCAAACTAAAGTTTCACTGGGAGATAAAGGATTAACAATGATGAAACATGTTCAAATTTATGGACATATGCAAGTTATTATGAATATTCATTCATTCATTTTCTAGAACCGCTTATTCCAATTAAGGGTCACAGGTGGGCTGGAGCGTATCGCAGCGGTCATTGGGCGAGAGGCGGGGTACACCCTGGCTAGGTCGCCGGTCCATCACAGGGCCACATATGGACGGATAAACACACTCACTCCTACGGTCAATTTAGAGTCACCAGTTCACCTAACCTGCATGTCTTTGGACGGAACCCACGCAAACACGGGGAGAACATGCAGACTCCACACAGAAAGGACCAGGTCGGAAGCGAACCTGGGACCTTCTAGCTGTGAGGCAACAGTGCTAACCACTAAGCCACCTTGCTGCCCTATGAATAGTCAGTGTTTCTTATTGATGTTGTGGGAGGAAGGACATTTTACTTGATGGAAAAATGCATGTTTCGAGAAAAGCAATAATCCGTAGTCTTTGATCTGTACAGGAATTTAAAATTGCTCTGTATTTACTATATAGTGTTCTTACAACAAATGTATCCAACTAGAATGGATTTATTTAACCATGAAAAAAAATTATTTTGAATCAAAGCTAATCCTTTATCTCAATTCACTTTTATTTATATTCACTTTATTTATATAGCGCCAATCACAACATCTCCCAGTGAAAATGTAGTTTGCAGTGTTTCTTCCTTCCAGCTCCTCTTTACTCGCCTCCGTAACAACGCCCACACTCAACTCCCCTAGCAGCGCCCAGTACAAGTAAATGGGACTTGGATATCAGCATCAGTGCAACTGTGATGGTTGTTTTTCTCGTGGTCTCTCAGGGGAGGGGATGCCCGGAATGTGCACGGTTCTCCCCATCAATCACCGTTTCAATCATCGTTATCGATAAAAGTAATTAAGAGCTGGGATAAATATTTTGGACCTTCAAACAACCATAACTTTGTCAATATTTGGAATATTCCTCTTCCACTTTCTCCTCCTGCTTCAGCGAATCACTCTCTATAAAACTACCCGAATGATTGCAGAACTAAACTGATAGATAATATTATATGTATCTGGAAAGTGTTAATTCTCAACAGACCCCAAAACTGAAAAAAATGCCCGTAACCTAAAGTCTGGCCCTGGAGTGTCTGCAAAGTGACTTGTGTTATTTGCCTAAATGTCCCATGCCACACCCCTTTCACCAAGTTTAATTAAAATTGGTTTGTTAATTTTTGCGTTGAACAAACAGATGCACATGACAACAGGTAAATATTGTTTGGTTTTTTTCCAAGCTATGTGTTGGATTTTCAAACGTGCAACATCTTTTATTTTCTCTGACAGTGACAAACGGATATCTACCGAGCACCAAGACAGAGAGAACAGCAGCCACTCGCTGATCCTGGAGTCAGGGGAGAAGTCTGTCAAGGCCAATGATTATCATCGCTCAGGCAGGCACAGAGGCGCCACAGAGACCTCCGGTCACAATGAGATGCCTTCATAAACACTGTCACCTCGCTTCTGCCCCCTGTTGCCTGCCTTCCCTGAAAAGAACGTGCTGTAACAAGCCCCAGATGGCACGTGGCGTTCTCAGATACCGCACGCATTTTCTCAGCAGTGGGCAGCTGTCAACAGCTCTGAGGCGAGCCCTTTAGGCCGACTCTGTGGGCACCGAGCGAGGACGTACATTCACAGATTCAGAGCCGTCACGTCCTTCTTCAACAACGGGAGGGACAGCTGTCGTTCAGAATGACACTGGTGGCAATCAAGAACTGTTAGCGAGCCGAAGTGATTAATATACACCTGTTTGTGTTTTTGCTGTTAAAATGACACGTATGCTGAGTTTGAATTGCCGGTCTGACATTGCCTGGAATTCCTTTGACAGTTTCTTGCCTTTGCGTAAAACTTTTTTTTTTTGGTGGCTGGGGTTGATGGTGAAACGCTGACCCAGTGTGACAGCACAGACGGAAAACAGCAAAATGTCACATGTTGCATGAACTCTGCCGAAGTCTTTTCCAGGACGGTGTGTGCGGTTATTTCACGTTCTAACATTTTACATGCACAAAGGGCAATAAGTGGAATTTCTGAAGCGTGTGATTGTAACCGGCCTTACTTTAACCCCAAACTCAGTATCAGCTGTCTACTAATGCGCTGTGTGGAAATATCCTGCTCTCCGTTTGCCTCTTGACTTCATTGCATATCAGCGTCAGGAGAAGCTCTGAGGTGTTTGCCCAGCAGCGATTCAGCAGGTATCACTCCTGCTCCCTTATTTTTGCTTCTCCTCTTCTTAAAGGACCATATATGCCTGTTCTGATAATGCCCATTCTGATGATTGGGCCCAATATACAAAATAACCAAAATTAGCACTGGTGGTCCACTTGCGCTGGGACCATAGTACAGTACCGACAAAAAGTATTCACCCCCTTGGTCTTTTACATATTTTAATTTCTTTATGCCATAACGAACACAAAAAATAAATTAGGCTTCTCTATATTAAAATTTCTAAAATTATCATCTTTTAACTCGGACTGAGAACAAATCTCTACAACTTGATATAAATTAAATACAAATATCTAAGCCAAAATGATGGGTTGCATCATATAACACAGGTAAATCATCAGTTTTACAGCCAGTCTTCTTCAGACAAGTCAGAGGATGAATATATGAACATTTCCAAGTTAATGAATACGTCTTGAACTTCATTTGCATCAATTATTAAGAAATACAAACAGTATGGTACTCTATGGTAAATCTGCCTGGAGTAGGCAGTGCTCAAAAATTGAGTGACTGTGCAAGAAGGAGACTAGTGAGGAAAGCCACCAAGACACCCATGACAACTCTGAAGGAGTTATAGGCTACTCTGGCTGTGATTGGAGAAATTGTGCATAGTGCAGGTTTTGCATCGCCACTCACAGCTTCATAGTGGAGTGGAGCAGAGAAGGATTTTCTTAAAAAGAAGTAATTTGAAAGTTTGGCTACAGTTTGCCAGAAGGCACATGGGAGATGCTAGCCTAGATTTGATCTATTTTGTTGTATGAAAATCCATCTCTGCTCCACTCCACTATGAAGCTGTGAGTGGTGGTGCAACAGACAAAAGTTGCACGATGTGCAATTTCTCTGTTATACCAATGGGGGCGCATACTTACTCACACTATTGTTTTGGGTTTGATATTTTTATTTCATTTATGTCACATTGTAGAAATTGTTTTTACTGTGAAATTAAATGGCATTATTTTCAAAATTATTGAAAATTGCAATATTTTTATTATAAAGAAGCTTGAAATTTTTTTTTTTGTTAAGTTTGTCATAAAAAATGTAAATGTGTAAAAAGGGGCACAGCACTGTATATTCCCCAGAGAAAACCAAAACTCACTTGTCCTTTGTTAAACATTCAGGTTTGAGGTTTATTAACATTTTGGATTGACTGAGAGCACTGTATTTGTTCAACAATAAAATTAATCCTCAGGAATACAACTTGCCTAATAATTGTTCACGCAGTGTAGTATAGCAACAACAAAGTAACTGTTGAATGCTTATTTTTAACACTTGCTACATGAAGACCTTCAGAAATCCTCCTGGCTGAGTGACTTTTGTCTTTTTAGGGAGCTGGCCAGAAAGGAGAGACCATGGGAGATTCCACTAAGAACATTGCCGGGCGCCCGCCTCAAGGTTGTCTGCAGTACATTCTCGACTGTAATGGTGTTGCAGTGGGTCCAAAACCAGTCCAGGCCAACTGAATTTCCCTGACGGGGAAAACGTTTCCACGTTACACAGACAGTGATGTTCGTTAGCTGAACGCAAACGCAGAAGGATGTGTGGATGCTGATCGTTAAAGCCAGACGTTAGCTCGGTACAGCTCCGTGCTGGCCTGGACTGTGTTTTTAACTCTATGCAGTGTCAAAATGTACTGTCTACTTGTTGACCTGTTGATTTGTGTGCTTGTGTAGCTTACCTATATTTCAGTAGCTGTGGGTGTTTTTCTTTGAGGCTGTTGATGACGTATAAAGCAAATGGTGCCTACACGGAGTTCAGTGCTGCTCCGTGTTACCCGTTTGACCCATCTATGAACATCTTATTTACTCCGCATCCCATTCTGTTTTTCGATTTTTGGTGTGTAACCTTTAGATATTTTTCAAACTGTGGGTTGTCATGCACTTTGAAGAGCGTGTACAGTATCTCTTGATATTCATACAATATGTGGGCGTCTGGCTGTTGTGGTGATTCTTTTCATAATTATACAGAATAAATATTTATTTTTGTTTTGCATGATTGAAACAAAGGCAGGCGCAAGTCGGTTATAAATGTCTGATCCAGTGGAATGTTCATGTGACATTGCTGTACATGTGAGCTGCTTTTCCTGTGAGTCATGCATTGTGAATGTGTCTGAAAAATACATATTATATGGGTAATGTGTTGACTAACAATATGCATTAACACAGCGAGCGCTACAGGGTACATTCCTGCATACACCGACAGGAGACATAACATATGTCACCTTTAAATGATTTCTCTATAACTGCCACTAGAAAAGAGATTATTTAGAATATCTGTAGAGTACTAGTCGAAGGGTTCATAATAAATATTATAATTAGCCTAAAATTCTAGATTTTATGACATAAAGCTTAAAATGTTATGTAGATTGTCTGCACATAAAACTTCAATATATTTGTATAATTTTGAACCAAAGAATAAATTATTTACTTTCAATCACTTTTGCACTCCAGCAATCCAAGATGTAAATATCAGAAAGACTGGACTGTTGTCATGTGGAGTGCGCGTGACTTCATCAGAGAACAGAATGCTTACTTTTTTCAAATCCCTTCTTTGAAATCACATTGGTGAGCCAATGCTATACTGAAATTGTTGGGGTTTTTTTATTATTTTTTTTATGTAAGCAGATTTTACAAGTGGTGTTGAAAAGCTGCTTTAATTGTGATCCTACAGTGAAATATCGAATATAAAGTCTCTCTGTGAGTCAGATGCTGAATATTTGGTATTGTGGTGTTGCCATGACAACATTGCAAGTGCTCTGAGGTTTAGTGCAGAGTTGCTCCGGCTTTACTGCCATTCAAAGATTCAACCCATTTTACTTACCACACTGCAAGTGCAATGTTGTTTCTTTTTTAAAATTTATTTAATAATGGGTTTTTTTAACTACAGTCATCCGCACATTCAGTAACTTAAACTCTCTAACACAAATGTCGCAATACCTTGGTTGTTGTCCGGTGGCTTTTGTGGAGACAATTTCAAGTATTTGAAACAGCTAAACAGTAACCAAATCAACTGTAAAAAGAAATCCATACGGTTTCCAATGACTTGTTTCTTATTGTGTAAAATGTGTTGAGCAAGCTCTATGTGCAACTTTTTTTCAAGGTATATAAAGTGCCATTGTATCTGTGACAGTATACTTGTCAAAGCCATGCCTGGGGCTTTGTGGGTGTGTTATTCTGTTCACTAGGAAATATGCCATGACATTGGTTTCCAAGAGAGAAACTAACCCGGCCTGTAATCACTGTATGGTACAGGTGATTAAATAATTGATACGCGATTACTGGATATATTTATTTGGCCGTTATGTTGAGGTGGCCCTTGGATCTCTTCAGACCTGCAGAACTGTAAGGATAAATTAGTAACTACGTTATATGTATTTTAAAAACTGCTGTCAGACTGTTTCAATCAAGATCAGAATATAATATATTGTGGGAAAAGTTTCCATTCTGGATATTTCCTCAATGTCACTGGCAATAAAGCTTCCTTTGCAATATGTTTGGTTTGTGTCCTTGTATTTATGTTAGCCACGCCCCAAAACAGAAAGAGGCTATTGTAATGGCCATGTTTCTCTGTCTGTCCACGACAATATCTTCAAAACGCAAAGAGCAATTTCAATCAGACTTGGTGGATAAAGTCAGTGGACCATCCTCTTGCAACACAAGTCATGTCAAGGTCATAGGTCTAAGGTCAAAGCGGAGGCCATCATCTAAAATACATTAATGACCATATCTCAGAAACTAGATGAGCTATTGAAAGGCAATTTTCTGCATAGACTTTTGCTCTCCCGAGGATAACAAATGTATTCAATTTCTGACATCAACGATATCATGTGATGACTTCAGTTATCTGGATGCCTTGTGTTGGGAGTGATGCTATTTCTTCAGAACACAGCTATATGATCAACAGTTCTACTGAGAAGTGGGAAAGTCAAGTCTTTCCAAATGTTCTGCTATTACATTGCGTAATCTGCACTGGTTCCAATGCATGAAGAGATAAATGTATTGTGATGGTGTTTCCCCTCTCCTTTGTGCCTTTACTTTGTGACATCTGTCCTCATTACATAACAGTAATGTGGCATTTCTACATCTTTGTCAGATCAGTTAATGTGAAAACGTGACCAGATACATATCACAAATTTGTGATATGTAGGATTACTTTATATGTAGGATTACTTTCACAAAGGCCTGCTTCAGTCTCCTTCAAATGGCACAGTCCCAGGTTTGACCCTGCCGGCACAGATTTCCCTGTGAACTGAGTCATGCAAACATCAGAGAGACCACAGATCCAGACAGAACCTGACCCGAGTGTATAATATGATCCACTGTGTGTCATAGTCTGTCTCAGGCTGAGCCTCTGCAAGAAAACCCAGCTGACCCTCCTCAAGGAGCTGTAAGTCCTGAGCAATGCCAGTCTCTGCCGGAAGAACAAGCCACTGAGGCAAACCCATGAGCACACCCCCTGTAAGCACAGGACCCACTGTAGATTTCAGTGTCTGTGATGTACACTGTTGTGTCTCAGCTCCCGATCAACCTTGCAAATCATAGATATGTACCGTAGATGACGCCTTGGCTACTGCTGTTCATTGGAACGAATGCGTCAATAGAGCCGCCATCTTGGTACGGGGAAGCCGCTCCTCTTTAATGCATTAATGTTAATCGAGGCAAAGGACTAACCAGAATGAAATCACCAGAAATCACCGAATTTTCAAGCGATTTTCTAGTTTGTTGGTTCTTTCCATATGTTCCAAATGTCAGACATGTATTTATGATCGAGTCCAGATTAAAATTAAAGAGAAAGCTTTTGATATTAATATAGCATGTTCTAAATGTAATGCTTAGTAGGCCTATTATTCACATTGTTCCATTTGAAATGAACTTAAATGAACTACTTACCTTAGCCTACTGCATGCAAAATGGCTACCATGGTGTAATTTTATCCATATTTGAAAATACATGTTAATTCATTCAAAGATTTGCACTGTATTTGTATGTATATCAGCAATACAATGTGATGTAAGAGTCTAAGGCCGACCCAGCCTAACATGGACATATTACAAGTTAAAAACAATAACTCCATTTCTTTTGATATTTTTTCTGATATTAAAACATTTCTTATTTATTACAAATTACGTAACAGTTACAGAATAAAATACAGTATAGAATACAGGGTACAGAATAAAACAAGCCTCCACAT